>PNEQ01004464.1:27904-46557 GCA_003012365.1 Medauroidea extradentata | reverse complement strand
TACCTGAAAAAAAATATTGCTATCGAAAAAATATCGAAAAAAAAATATCGTAGAAAATAACGAATATATCGAAATAAAAATATCGCAATTTCGATATATCGATATTTTTTCGACATCCCTACGGTAAATGAAGATATCGCCGTCTGCCGCCGCGCATTTCCTTGGCTCTCGGGTGCGCGGAGGGCGGTAGTAACCAATGTTATTCGTTTATTTGTCTATTATGATGTTTAAATGCCAGTAATAAATGCATTAAAAATATATAAACTAAGTTTTTAATGTTTCAGGCAAAGGAAAAAAATATTTTTCTGTCGGGAATTTCAAAATTAGTAATTTACTTTTTTTCAAGATTTTGTACCTTCAAAACCATGACTCGTCTTATATGCGGGGTCGTCCTATATGCCGGCAAATACGGTATGCAGATATATTATTTTTTCAACAATAAGTAGTCAGTTGAACATGCTCGCACTCATTCTATAAATTTTTCCAAATAGGAAAATGGGTTGAAAGTTTCACTGCTACTTTACTGAAACAGATTAGAAAATAGTTCAGTCTGTAAAAAACATTAACAGTAAATGGTTTCCTGTATAACATCTCAATTTTTCACAATACTATAATAATTTACTATACATATTAATTTCACTATCAAAATTCTACAGCAAGAATCTTCTAAATTAACTTCGGAAAAGTATGTAGACGTAAGTTTGAATTATTACAGGATTTTACAGGATTTTTTAATGCTAATTACAGGATTTTGGAAATGAACTTGGTGTCAGCCCTATCTATATTGTGGCTGCAACTTGTTAACTTAGGTCTAATAAACAGGACAGTAAATTGAGTTAGGTTACATCCTTATATATGTTTATTTTTCAAAAACATTGTTTCAGTTTGATGGATATTTGTTAGTTTTTAGGGAAATAAAGTGATAGACATTTTTGCAACAGTAGTATTACTCAATTTTAAAACAAAAGAAATTAGAATTGTCGTAAAAATTTGCTAAAATATACATATTGTACTTTCAAGGATTTTCCAGGATTTTTGTGTTCTCTGTCAAGGATTTTCAGGGATTTTTGGGTGTTTTGGCAAGGATTTAAGTTCATGACCAGGTGGCAACCCTGAGCTACAGTTTTGTGTTTTGTATAGTTTTGTGGCTTAGTTTGTAATTAAATGATGAAATTAGTAACGTGTATAATGGATAACACCTCAATCTTAAAAATTAATGTGTGTGTCTACATATATATTGTAGAGTAACTGGCCTCACCAGCAATGTTATTTTTTTGGTATTTTTTTTTTTGTTGATATTTGCTCGACCCCAGTGTAGATAAAACACCGACCACAATGCCAGGCCACAAATAAGAGCCCCCAACTCACTAAGGCAGCTACCATTTATTTTGACCCAATTTTATAACTTAATTGTGTGCGATATGAAGTAAAGCCCCACATTTCATGGTTGCTCGGTCAAAGTGTGGTAAGCCTGTCCAGCTTACTGAGTGAATGCATCGTCTGTTCGCCGAGAAGTCATTTCAATAGTTAAAGAGTAAATTTTCTTTCATTTATTAATTTATTCAGCTACAATAATTTTTGATATCAAGATATGTGGATGAACTTTAGTCTTGCGAGGCTATGGAATGCCATCCTGAAGCAAGAAGCTAGCATTTAAGATAAAACCTTTTGTAACTAATTAAACCATAATTATTGCGGTGGGCTACATAGGGCTAATGTTGTTTAATTTTCATAATTAACTATGTTAATAATTTTAATTAGTTAATTTTGTCACACGAAGTTGAGACTAGTCTCATTTTGTTCCGTTTTGCAGTTCAAGAACTTTATCTAAGTAACTTTTCGACGTAATTTACGGGCCAGAAGATGTATTTAACATTGTCAGTTTTTGTCTAAGTTTGGTTGTTGGTGGTGATCAAGGAGTGCGACAGGCTGGCGCCTGGGCAGCACGTGACGCTGAACAAAAGGTCTTGAATTCTTGGAATTGCCAGTTCCAAAGTTTCCGGCGATGGCCGATAACGTATCATTCTGCCAATGCCGCCCTTAGTATTTTATATAATTTCACGTCAATCTGTTTTCTTTTCGCCAACTGGAATTTATGTATTAATAACTTACTACTAAGAATCATATAATTTAATTTGAGAGTTCTGTGCAGCAGTTGACTGAATAGTTTTTTTTCGAAACCTTGAGTTATTTTACGGACGGAAATAAAACGTAGCAGCATATAATAGTTTTTGCATACCCTGAAAGATATATACGTATTCCCGAGCACAACTGCTGCAACTAACAAATATGTTACACTTGTGTAGTGTGTGATGGGATGTGCCTAATGTTTTCCGCCCTGCTAATATCAACCTGGCATTTGGCCCCGAACAGTAGGATATCAGTTTCTCTTGCTCTCCCGTCCTGATAACAGCACTAGGGAGCTCAGAGGCCAACTTAACTGCCTACTATAGTATATGGTTTCAGTAAAGTAATAAAACGTTTTTTTTTTTTTTTTTTTTTTAAACATATAAAAACATTATAATTAACGCATTGCAGGTGCATCTTCTCTATTGAGCCTCCTCACTGTCCTGCCATCCATCCACTTCCCTTCCAACATGACATCACATTACCACCACCTGTAAGCAGGCAACCTGCCACGCATATCCTAGCACCACAGAGCGTGGATAGCATACCCACCCCCTGAGCTCTACGCGGCCCTGCAGCTAGTGTACCACCCTGAGCCTCCCACCAGTGAACTGCGTGGGGACGCTATCTGCACCTCTTCTTCCCTCCCCATCTCGCCCAGTCTCGTAGGGTCTGTAAGCCGCACTTGGAGAGCAAATCAGGGTCATTTCGGCAGTTGCCACTCTGGAAGTCGTCAGCAGGCAGTTACGCCCTCTTGTCCCGCAGCCTCTCATAGACCGCCGCCGCTCACTTCAACTTTCTATGGCCTGCATATTCGTCATGAGAATCTGCTGCCACACAGCCCATGGCAGCCTTCGCCCTCTCGACGAGTCTTGCTTTGTGGTAGGTGGCAGTAGGATAACTGTTAACAGGTGTAACTACCTTGGGTACAGACTAAGGCTGTGAGTTGTTCTTTAATAAACACAGCTCCACCATAACTCTGTTTATCTGTTCTGCCTTTTCCCTTCCCTTTTGATTTTCCTACATACCCCACCTTCCCAGATCTAACCCAGGACCTCTCGCTTGGAGGCTAAGTTAGATTACCACCTTAACTTTCTCGGCCCTTCCCAACATCATCAGGGACTTGCGTCATTGGTTAACTAGCCAACCTGTGATCGCCCGTGCCTCCAATCAGCATTGTCCAATTGCAGCGGCAGAGGGTCCCAATACGCCCCTTGCGTCATTCCCCAGCTCACCCACTGGGATAGTCAATATCTCCCAAGCGGCACCATCAATCGCAGGGGCTGAGGGTGCTGAAATGCCCCCCCCCCTCCACAACATCCCGCACAGGTGAAGGCAGGTGCCAGAGTGCAATAGCAATTGGCCCCTTGGAAGCAGGCTCCGGGAATTTTGCAGACAACTTTCAAACCATCCCTTAGCACTCCAAGATTTTTTGGAACTTTTATTTCGGCCTCTAGATAAGAACGCTTCCTCTTCACTAATTAATTCACGCCCTTATGCCCCAAAAGGGGGGCAGGCAGACAGTATAGAGAGCGGGTCGCCTTGGTCCAGTGTAAGTGGGCAGGGCTCCTCAAGTGTGCATCACACAGAGGAACGCCATCACTGCTCATCTCACACCTGCCGTAATTGAGGTCACCTGATCAAGCTACTAGATATACCAGGGACCACATCCTGCACCAAAGATCCTGTGCACGGAGCAACATGCACCTTGCTCCCAGGGGCAAAACAGACATGCCAACAGGTAGACAAGGCATACCTACCACCGAAAGTCGTCATAGTAACACATACTGCAAAGTGTATATTATATTAGCAAAGATGGAACCTATCTCCATACTCTTTATCATATCAATTTTAAATCAAATTATATAATTTTGAATACCATGACAATAACAGCAAAGTTTCTCTTACAAACTTTTCCCAGTTTGTAAAATAGTGCTGTTAGGATTAATCCAAGATGAAATTGTTTTTAAAGAACTATATTTTATTTTCCTGTTCTAAAAATAGTGCCATAACATACCTCAATTATTACATTTCTTTGTCGTCATGTTCATAAGGGAATTACTTGTGCATTATCAAATGAAAAATATTAGGTAGGTGCACACAATGGGCGTAATTAGAGGTGACCTAGGGGTGGCTTAGTCCCCTCTAAAATATCTCTGAAGTTAGTATTGTTACAACAAGAGCAATGGGAATAGTGAAGGAACAATGGGCTTAGATCTCCCTACAATGTGATGTTGGATAAGCCGATGGTGATAACATACACTGCAAGCTACATTGTGCCAATTTACAAAAATAATGTTTGCAAACTGTTTTACAACATAATTAATTTTCTTTAAACTAGGCATCTATGAAATTACTTCTTTGGGACTTTGGTATTTTATTTTGTTTCTTTTAATTCTCGTTTCCTTGCTGGTATTCCATAGTACATTGCTTGGACTTGGATGGTTCCTCTAGACCACGCACGAAGCTACAGCAGTTTCAGTTTGTAACCTTACACTTCACATCGGGTACATGAGTCCTAGCCATTGGCACCTTCCGTCTTCTTGCTTCTTACACTTCGTTTGCCACAGCCATTCTATGTAGACAGTTTCAGCTAAGAACGTACAAATGTATAACACAACTGCCAACACACATTTGTAATGTCAAAGTATGCAGTGTATTCACAGGAGCTATGTCCTATCTAGCGGCAAATTCCGAACAAAGTACAGCCAGCGATGCTACTGCGTAGTGTCTGTATGCCATCGCGTCTATACCATTTCTTGTCAGTGACAGATGTACTTAAGTTGCATGCAACTAACTTGGAGAAGCAAGATCTGTAAAAACAATACAGGATGTAGTCCATAAGAAATGTTCCTTTCTTTTCTTATCATGTGTAGCTAGTTTGTTTTTATTTTCCTTTACCATAAATTTAACTTTCAGATGTTGTCACATTTATGATGGAGGTTTTCATAGCTGTACCTTTGTTAATGTTTATAAGCCATTTAATGAGTTTCCACTGTCGTTATGAATTTTTAATATTTGCTTTTATGAGGGCCCACCTAGAGAACCGGGCACGATGTACGGCGGGTCCAGGCCTGGATTTTTGAATGTGGGAAATGTGGTGGACTTTGCTGTTGGCTGGTGAGTTTTCTCTGGGAACGCCTGCTTCCCCCGCCTTTCTCATTCAATCGCTGCTCCACACTTATCTCACCTCATCTATTCCTCGGGCCGGAGGGCAACATGTCTCTCTCACTTGTCTAGTAGCCGCCACACCCTTCACCCCGGCCTTCTCCCACCCACAAGGAGGGAAAAACATGCTGTGGCTCTCATTTCAATATTTACTTTTATAATACCTAAAACGATATTAGGGATTTGCCTTTTCATAAATATGTATTCCAAAATTAAGCAAATTAAAAAAAAATAACTTTTTCAAACAAATGTGTTCCTGTGTATTTCATAAACATATGTCATTTGGTTTTCTCTCTGTAGCTTTTTTTTTTTTTTTCAGTTTGAGCTGTTGCTTTTATGTTAATACATAAATTTTTGTTTAAATTAGTTAATTGAATGTAACCCTATGTCTGAGTTTGAAGCGAAGCTTAGTCTTCCAACACTAACAATTTTCTTCCATAATACTTGTTTCCTATTGAATATTCCTCTAATAACGTTGTTGGCGGTTCACTACAGCTACAACTTAACAGGTCTAGGCAGTTAATAAAATTACCCTATGAACACAAACAGCAATGCCTACAGTACCAACCTTACAGGAGAAAAATCACTCAACAACGAAAAATAAATATTTTAGTACTGATGGTGAACAGACACACGCGATGAGGTAAGAGGACGACAAGATATAGTGTTACAGTAGCAAGTGGCATGCATGATCATGTATCCGCAACAACACATTTAGCCCTGGTGAGTTATGTACATCAAAAAAACTTAATATGTTACACTTAACACTGAAAATACTTTATACTAAACTGTTATTAAATGGAAATTTCCATGCAAGGGTTTTAGTAGATGTACAGTAGAACCCCGATTTTATGAGAGTCCGTAATTCTTGAAAATACTGTCGTAAAATCGGGGTTTTCGTTTTAGCGAGACCCCGATTTAACGAGACCCTCAATTTTACAGCAGTACTGTCAAGAACATGCATTGTATTAATATCTGACACCGTAAACCGAGGTTAAGCTATAAATAGTTAAAAATGCAATTTTCTTTAATTTTTTTTTCTCATTTAAAATTTTTTTAAACAAAGATTTTCTGATGGTTCCTGATGATAGCCTCGTAAATTCGCTACTTCGTAAAATCCGGAACTCGTAAAATCGGGGTTCTACTGTATTTTACACTGAAAAGTATTTTAAACTGAAGTACTTCACAACACACTGAGATTTCATTTTAAATAGTTGCACATACTGGCCAGCTTATCGCACAGGTAGCAAGTTCCAGCCACAGTTTTACAGATAGCAAGCAGACAGTAGGTGGTATTGCATTAGCAGGTCATGGCAATAAAACAAGATGCATGCTCGACATGAGTTTCGTACTGTCAGATGTCGAGTAATGTTTCTGTACGTACCTGTACGAAGCGAACCACTTCCAGTGACACCTGCAAGGATATGGGTATGAGGTTGTTGTACAGAATGATGAATGTGAGCAGATTATAGCCAAAGTTCGCACTCAACACATCTGGAAAAACATTACACAGCAACAACTTAACTTTAACAGCACCCGCTACATTTACATGGAGAAGTTCAGTCACAATATCCAACAAGGCTGAGTACATCATCTGTTACGAAGGGTAGTTGCAGAAACCTGCTGCCTTAATTGTAGCACAGATCAGTTTATGGTAGAAGGATCCTGCACCATCATTCCATTACCTTACTGTTGCATTGTTGCACCCTTCACTAACTACTACTGAACTTTTTATTGCCAATTATTGATGAGAAGCAAGCAAGGAAACTCTGCATTCATAGAAATTCTATAAATATACATTATTTTGCAGTGAAGTATAAAATGATGTTACTTTTTAAGTAGTGTAAAGAGGATTACTCAGATATGTGAAGAAATAAGGTTGATACACTGTTTGCTAATTACGTAATTTATATTTTGTTTCAGTTTGAAATGAAATACAATATATTAGTGTAAAGGCCGCCATACCAGAAGCACAGCAGAAGAACAAGCACCAACATAGAGGGCCATTTAGCGGACAATATTCACCTTCCATGCCGAGATACCAGTCGCCAGGGACGTGCCACTTGATCCATAGCTCGTTGAATATGGCAGACAGCAGGCACAGCACCACCAGGATGAAGAACAACATAAGTATCTGGATGTTGGTGAGCTTGTCGACAGTGGAGCGTTTGAGCGGAGCGCTGGTAGAGTTCTTCATGAGCTTGGTCTCGTGGCCGGTGTAGACTACCAGGCCAAACACCCAGCTAGTGTTACGCAGCATTGCCCCTCGTAGAAGCACCTGGTCAGGCCCCAGTGCCAGGGTCCTGCCAACACACCAACACACTGCTTGCTTTCTGCTTACGTTAGATGACTTTGCTGTCATGAGTTGTTACCCGCACACCCGAGATGAGTGATAGCTTCATTACACAGGTCTCTTAAATGACACGTTCACCTGTGTTCACACTGTCATCAAGGATGTAGTTTGATACTCATTATCAACTGCCTCGTTGTCTTCCAAGCTGTCAGATAATTGATAACATTTAAATATCATGTCACAGCCACTTAGAAATTACAACCACTAAAGAGCATTATCAAACTACACCTTTTAATGTTAAATTAAAGACAAACTCAACATATATACGTGAAATAAAGAACACTGATGAATACATGTTTCCCCTACTAGCGTACTACAAAATGACGGTAAAAGTGACATGACTGTAAGTTTGTCCACAACTTCAGCACCTACAGCAAAGAAATACTGTAGAACCACGTGGCATGATCCTGTAAAGTTGTTTTTTCGATTTAAAAATGTTTTCTAACACATACAATACAGTACAATTATTATTTTTTTCTTCTGAAAATGCATTTTTCTAAATACAAAAGTGCCTGTAACAACATCACAGAACATACTACTATTTGCAGTTTAAATTGTAGTTTGAATTTCATATTGACAACTCAGCTTACAACTATTACATTTTCACAAGTACATTAACATTTACAATTTGACTATTATTACGGTAAGTCATAGATAAAAAATATTACACAGTTCATCTTCTTTTAGGCTTTCCCAGTATATTCTTGCTATTTCTCAGAAAAGCTATACAAACAATGGTAAACAGAAACCATGAAAAATTGCAAAGCAGGCTAAAAAGTTGGTTAGAATTGTAGATTATTAGCTTTACTAACTGATGTTACAACATAATTTCAGATTAATTTTACTGTTAATTAACAAGCAGCAGTGTTACAAACCATGACCCTATGAATTGTACTAGGTGCTATTTAATGAAAAATACAAAAAAATTAATGGAAAACTCTACCAATTGTCTTTGAGTAACTTAAGTACACATAATGAAAAACAATTACATAAATTGCTAAAGAAGAGAAGCTTTAGGAAGCAGTAGCCTTAGACAGAAGTGCTACGAACTAGTAGCTACACACATACTTTACATAACGCTACAGATGACGGCAAGAATTTTTATTAACAAATGGTTATATACATACAATACTTAATACTATAGATCACAGCTAGAAGTTTTACAAACTAGTGGCAATACACATATTAATGCTACACATTATTGTGAGAAATTTTTACAAACTAATGGTAATACACAAACTAATGCTACACATGACTGCAAGAAATTTTACTAACTATAGATGATGGCAAGAATATTTATGAACTAACTAAACAGCTATATACATACAGAACTTAATGCTACCGATCACAACCACAATCTTTACGAACAAGTGGAAATACACATACTAATGCTACACATGTATGTGAGAATCCTTATGAACTACAGAAGTGGCAGTAATACACATACCTATGTACTAATGTTACATGACTGCGAGAATATTTATGAACTAGAGGCTGTACACATACTAACGCTACACATGTACAGTATGTGAGAATCTTTACAAACTAGTGGAAATACACATACGTAATGCTACAGAATACAATGAGAAACTTTACAAAGCTATGCACTTAATGCTTCAAAAGGCCTTTAGATACTTTATGAACAAGCAGCTATACACTCTCTTAATTATAGATGGCAATAAAGCACTTTATGAACTAGAAGTTATACTTAGAATTCTTCAGAACACAACGAGGGACTTTGCGAACTAGTGGCTATGCACATACTTAATGCTACACACGACAGAGAGATGCTTTATGATATAATAACTATACACACAGGCCTACTTACTGCCACAGATGACAGTGAAAAACTTTGTGATCTAGAGCTATGCTAATAAAGACTGTGAGAAGCTTTACAGACCTAATGCTACAATCTGCAGCCAGGAGTGTTATGTATAGACAGATAAATACCAACATAATGACACAGTATACCGTGATTAGGAACATTACGTACTAAGAGCAAAATGCTACAGTCGAAGGTGAGAAGCATTGCATACTGTCTGAGCCGGAGATGTTAGTTAAGTTAGCAATTATTTAGATAGTTGAGGGAGTTGTTTAGCTAATGTTGGACTATGTCGGGGAACAACTGAAATACTCAACAGGGACATAATATGTGCTAGTTGATATCCTCACAGCTAGCAATGCCTGGCAACAGGCTGATAATTAAATGAAATCAAATAAACATGAAACCCTTAACATGTGAAAAACTGTACTGATGGCCAGAGTAAATTGAGGAAATCTGAAAATTCTGCCAATTTTTTCCAGTCCATGTTGCAAAACAAAGAATGTGTAGTCTACGTATCATCAATACAGTTCACACACGAAACAGAATCCAACAGCAGCATCCCTTTCCTAGACATCCTTGCCTCCAAAGAAAACCACAGACTCAGCACTAAAATGTACAGGAATCCGACGCATGCTGGTCAATACCTGCATTTTGAATATAACCATCCAACAAGTACAATGTCTGGCATTGGTCGCACCCTAGCCAACTGAGCAGAAAAGATTTGCTCAGACAGGAAAACATTAATTGAGGAACAGTGTCACCAAAGAAAAGAATTCATGGCCACCAAGTATCCCAGATTTTTCATTGAGAAGCAGTTAAGAGAACCAAATTCATCAAAGTGTAAAGTCACCACAAACAAACCACCTTTCGGAAAGCTGATGATTATTCCGTATGTCTACTGACACACTGAAAAAATAAGAATGCTGGCCAACAAATATGACCTACGAACAGTATTTTGTTCCAGCTCCACATTAAAAAATATTCTCACTAAAGTAAAACCCATAGTAGATAAACAACAGACCTCTGCATGCATGTACCAAATACCATGCAAATGTGGCTCTTTATACATAGGTGAAACTGGTAGAAAATTATCCACTTGTGTCAAAGAACACAAGAACAACATGCAAAAGGGTGAAATCCAGAAATCTATAATTGCCGAACATGCATTGGGAAATAGCCACAAAATACTCTGGGACCTGGGACACAGCTAACGCAATAAGTCAGGAAAAAGACACAATTAAAAGAAAAATAAAAGAATCAGCTTACACAGCCAGAAACAAGAACATCATAAGCCAACAGAGCATTGAACTGAAATATATGTGGTTGTCTTTCATAAAAAAAGAAACCATGTAAGACAATAAAATAAAAAATAAAATACATAAACACATATATGTTTAACAGTCTCGGCAGAACACCAGCCAACATTCCTACAAAGTGCTTAGCCAATCAGGAGAGTACTTGCCTCTCATTGGCTGAGAGCCCAGCCAATCACACATGCTTTGCCACCATTGGCAGAGCGTGACCATTCAGGCTATATAAACCCCAAATTTCTAGCGAACGCATCTTGGTGTTCTGACCAGCTGTGTCTCAGCCTGAAAACGGGTATAGATCACAATTCTCGAAATGTTGCATATGTTTGTTGTTTTTAACTTGTATTGTGTTGTCTCTTGTCTTTTGTTTGTTGTCCACTGTTCGCTGTTTTTTGTCTACTTCCATCTTTCTTCACGTTGGGAATTTGGTTCTATTTGTGTCTGTCTTTAGTGTACGAGTATTGTGTCAATATTCGACTGAATTCTATCTTTAGAATTTTTTGTTGTCTAGTAAAAAAAAAAAAAACTGACAATTCCTCCGGGATTACTTTTATTTCTGTTTTTGTATGTTTTATGTCAATTTTTGGTTCCTTTTTGGAATTTTTTACCTAACACAAGTTTGATTAGCAAAACATGAGCAATGGCATATGTCCACAAACCAATAAATTCTAATTGTTAACTCCCGTCGTGACAAACAATTAAAAAACTTACTGCATAAAAATGTCAACTCTCTTAGATACAAACCTTAAGGGAATTTAATTTATGCAGTTTGTAATAATAAGGTTTGTTTTAATATGTGTTTGCAAAACTCAAAATGTCTGTAAATATTTTTCTGGCTGTTTATTGCCAAATAAATACATATACCAAACGTCATCATAACTTCTTTTGAAATCACTGAATTTGATTCAATATTACATTGTTTTATGTAAAACATAACTATCTATTGAGCACACATGTTAATATTCAATTTCTCATGTCATTCCAAGGGGAATGCTAACCGCTTTGTATTAATGACAACTTTGTATTAACAGGATTTTTATTAATGAGGTTGCATTGTAAAGAATTAAATTTATATGTGCTGATCAAATCGAAACCAGTCCTCAAATGTAGAGCATAGTGTTCACAAACGTTAGCCGAACGTTTGCTGAGATTTGCCAAGTGACGGCTCGTTTGGTATAGATGTTGCACACGAACACTACAAAGATATATCTGCTTGAAAATTGATATATCAAAGTAATTCATGTGCTCAAACTATCTGGGTGTGGACATCGTCACAAACATTCAGTAAGCAACAGTCAAGTACTAGTACAGACTGGCATATGGAGCTCTGGAAGTGAGCAGTAAACTTTGCATGATTGCTCACAGGATAAAGTTCACAGATTGTTACCACGAAAAGAGAAATTTTGAAACCCAAAATGTGCCAAGTACCACATGAAAAATGAGGCATGATGCCTGGCAAAGAAATGTAATTGTAAAGTAGATGAAATAAAAAAAAACATTCCCCATATGCATAATTTTGCCAGGCAATAATTAAAATAAAACAAATAAGTTACCAGCAACTCATGGGCCTGCTTTCCTCAGTATCAGGGCAAATTTACTCAGTAAATTACAAAGCTACTATTAAAAGTGTCATTTAAAATTAAAAGTAACTTTATTATTCTTATTTTAACTTAGTACATGGTTTGATTTTAAATGACTGAAGAGTTCATGAAACATTAACATGTTTATTACGTTAGCTCCCAAAACTGCAGGAATTGTGGAATAAAATTCATAAACACTACTAAAATAAAGCCTATGCTGGAAACAGACAAGCAAGCGTACAAATTTCAGTGTAACTTTTAACCGGAAATGTGACATAACATGTTTATTTACTTGTACAGTGTTATATTTGAAAATTCCAAATCTACGGTATGTAAAATAATCCTTCAGAAATAAAAGCTTGTATGTTTAGCTGTAAAAGTATTAAATTTTGTTAAAATATGTCTAGGAGCTCTTAAACAAGTCACACAATATTAAATCATGTTGTGCTCTTTCATAACAGCTGACTATGCTAAAACCAAAGCTTTTATAATAAACTGTCAACTATACAATCCAGTTGTTATTGATGTCATTGAACCCGAAATATATGACATTTTTATATATTCATTGTGTTCTATCATCCAAAATGGTTGCCCGCAGCAACATATGCTATTAAAATTGAAGTTTGCCCGACGAATAATCAAATTAGGAAAAACATAATTCTCAAAACACAGTGAAACCTTAAGAAGTTCCTACTTAAGAAAATTCCCCCTTTCAATAATATTTAACCGTGTATATGATTACAAAAGTAATTTGACCATTTTAAGAAATGTAAACTTGTCAGTCGCTTCAGTAACTTCTTAACACGGTTTTACTGTACAACTTAAAGAAAATTTTATTCACGTTCATGTAAGCTTACTAAATGGCTCACCTATTGCAATTTACTTTCAATTGCTGGCAGAGCAGACCCAAATTTCCACACATGTGAATTGTGCTGGTTGATGTCATTCAGGTGGACTTTTGGGGATCTTTTGCCCCCCCCCCCTTCCCACACTCTAGCATCTACTATCACAACTATGGTCGGTCGCAACTGTTGTGATGTCGGTGGTTTAGCAGCTCATTAAATAGCCCAGTAAATGAAGGCCAAAAATCGCCAGTTGTCGCAACTAAAGCTGAATATTTGTCAGTTGTTAGACCCTTATGAGACACGTATTTCCTCAAAAGTCTTCGCTTCTCCCCCTTGTGCTTTTCCCCACCCCCCTCGGAAGTTTGAAAATGTAGACGTAACTAGTACACTCCCCGATATAACCAATATGCCATTTTAAAGCTGAAAGTATGTGCTACAAAATATACTTCAAATGTTTTTATTTATTACAAATATTTAAAAAACTGCAGAGCGAGAAATATACATTTAGACTTAAAAAATAAAATTTTTTTATGTTTATGATTTTAGAGTAAAAATTGATATAAACAAAATTAAAGAACTCATTTTTTACAACAAAATACGCTATGTAATTACTAGTTTCGGCAATTATTTACGTACTTAAATGCGATTCTGTGAAAGTCTACATTTTCAACTTCCGAGAGAGGTAGGGGGAAAAGCACACGGAGAAGAGGTGGGCACATTTGAGGAAATACGTGTCTCATAAGGGTCTAACGGCTGACAAAAATTCAGCTTTCCCTGAATTAATTGTGACAAAAACCTACATTTCCTGGGCTAAAATGAAGACCATTTCTTAAAAGGACTTTATTAAATCTTTTCGGACTCACCTACTTCCATTACACTAATTCTCTCATGTTTTACGCAATATTATTGTGCAATTATGATTAAGCTAGAAGTCTAAAATAATGTATATTAAAATCTGCTTTGCAGTAGAAACTGTACCAGCATGGGAAAAAAAATAGCTCACTAAATTTGTTAGCTGGGAGTATACAATATTTAACATCATTACAAAAAAAATTGAGTAATGTATGAAAAGTTACTCATGGGTGACATACAGACGGACAGACTATATACAGATAGCCATATATACAGACATGTGAAATCATTGGTCTATCTTTCCTAGAGGATAAAAAGTCACAGGAAAAGGCTAAGGTAAGCTAAGGGAGCACCGCATTAATTACTGACTCACAAGTATTATTTTTTATATATATATAAAAGGTATATAAAGTTTACTTCTCCATTTACTTTTCTTTGGTACATAATGTCAGTATAACAGAAGAGAGCAGTCGTAAAGTTAATTTCACTACACAGATGAGTGACATTCTGACAATTACAGTATGTTATGTATTTATAATATTTCATAAAGGTTATCTAAGATGTAATCTGCATTAACTAAAGAGTGTCAATATTAATATACACAAACAGTTCAAACCATTAAGTCACATTGTTAACCTTATAATTAAGAATTCCTGGTATTTTTTCTAGGGCTGCTATACTTATTCCCCCAAGTCAAGTTACACATTACAAAACAATAACACAATGTTCCTACAGTTGAAATGAGAGGGTTTTACAGATATTAAATGAGGTCTTAGGTGAAATGAGGTGAAGGGACAACACAACATCCATGCTCGAGACGGGATTCGAAGCCATGACCTCTCGCACCTCAGACCTGCCACCTGCCACCTACTTATGCTAAGCTATGGAGGCTGGCTTCCTACAACTGACAGCATTTTAAAAAGTCCCGTATGATATTAATAAAATGAAGTAGTAACAGTTCGAAATACAATTATACATACAATGTTATCGTTTAACCTCTGTTACAATGGTTGCTACATATGTCGTGAAAGTCGTACTAGTACTACTCATACCATAAACATGTCCACTGCAATAAACCTTGGTACATATACTGGTTATCAGGTTGTGGTGACTTCGTTCACATTCAAGAAATTCACCATTCTTGTTGGATCAAGAAAAACCAAATGAAACATTTAATTTTGACACTGGAAGCACAGAAAATATTCTTTCAAATCAATTATGCACATTCATCTTGCCAATCTACCCTTCCACCTGTTCTCAGGAAATTGGTTTCTTATATTGATTGCATGCTCTTTTGAACTTCAGGAATCCAAGAGACACACCTCGTGATGCTTGTCGTCATTTACCTGGAATGAATTAACTGTCCGTCATTGCATGCAACAAGATTTGACTTATAGTGTACATATGAATTGACAGAACTGTTACTCATCAGTAAGAAATTGTACAAGTACAGCATATTACTATTACAGTTGTAGCTTTCTGTGATCGTAATAGTAATCTATTATCAGAGTATCTTGAAGACTCATGAAACTAGGGTCTGTGATTATAAATGTGATGCGGTGAACCTCTTTATGATCAACCCAGTACGGTTTCAAGACATTTTCTGTTCATGCGAAGACTTCATCACCTACAAGTACACACGGTACAGCCACCTGGCGATGTGCAAGTGACGTAGACTCTGGAGAGCAAAACTGTTTATCTTCCTTTAGCTGCCACAGTTTTGAATTCTTAAATATGCATCCACCAGAAATATGCCCATGGCAGCCAATATCTGCAAAAATAAAACTGTTACCTCTGTCTACCAAAGCAAACAACACAATACTAAAATCACCTTGATAGTTGAAGCAGTCACTGCCGCTCTTAAATGGGAACTGCAGAGTTACATGTTTGCCGTCAAGTACATGAAGACAATGAGGATACAGTGATTCCATTTCTCTTCGTAAGGTTCTTGCTATCTGTAGACATTCCTTGCGTGTCAATGGCATCTGAAATGAAAAAAGTCCTGCCATAACTGTAATTAATTGATGTATGCTGTCAATTATGTCAATGTTTAACCCAAGAGTTTGTGTAAAACCGTGTTGTTTGCAATGCCTACTACTGACAGATTAAAGATGACAAACAAATACAAAAGTGTTTTCGCCAATAAGTGTGTGGGACGGAAGTGGAAAAAGATAGCTGAAATACGAAACTGGGTTATGTCATATTTGTTAGTGAATTTTAAAAAATACCAAACAATTTGTCTCCTCAGAGAACATGGAAATCAGCACCGGAAAAATATGGACATACAAGAAAGACCCATGTTGATGCAGCCGTTGAAATACTTGAAAATGCTTCCAGGAAGGAAGTGCGGTGCCAGCCACATTTCTGCAGTTTGCTGGTGATTCCTGCAGTTGGTGCTGTAGAACAACTGCCTGGCATTTTTATAATTTTCAGATTTAGGTGGCTGTGCTACCGCGGCTAATGTTGGTGGGCATGGCTCATGTACCAGTGGCACAGTGTCTGGACTATATAAACTCTACTCGTCTATACAGCAAGCACCATTCCTTCATCTGTCAATACACTGCTTGGTTGTAGAGCATGCGCTTAATGTAGCTTACAGTCGCCCAGCCGAAAGAGGGTGTGAGGTATGTCTTGACATATTAAACTTGAATACTGGATAGAAGCAACGCTTACAAGACACTTGCAAATAAGTAATATTTGTTGCCAGAATGATGTTGTACTTAAAATGTCGCGTGCTGGTAAACAATGCAGAGGACGGTTAGAACTAACTATATTTTCTCACGAGCTCTTTTGAATACTGTTATTGAACAACTTGTTATTGTTAATGTTTTGGTGTGACAAAACACACTGTAATTTAGAGCAGTATATTGACTACCTTACTCTCCCGTCTGTTTGATGTCATTGCTCTTGTTCAATAATCCTGCTATGGTACATCGTCATAATCTGTGTAGTATACTGAATGGAACTTATATATCAGATGTTATTATTTCACTGCCTGCGCTAAAGATGTTTACCTGCATCCACTGGACTGTATGACTAGATCTCCATTTATGTAACTGAGCAGGAAAAGGTTTCCACTGGTTGCCCCTGTATCACCGAAGTAACAGCTGATTGATCAGTTACACTGGATTCAGCCGGGTGTACAGCAAACACTGCTACAGATTGTTTGGTGATCATGTTACAACTAAGCTTCAAAAACTTGGTGGTTGAGCTTGAAATGCTGCAATGCATAAAATAAGCAGCGTAGTTTTACGTGCTGAAAGAAAATACCAACAGCAACACTGCAATAGCTTCAACACCAATCCTGACTCTACATCTCGCTCATGCACAGGTCGAAACACTGCTTTGGAAACAAGACTGTTTCAATTGACTGCAGCTGATTTTCATAACGAAGAAGCATGCACTGGTGAAAATTGTCCACTGACTGAAATTCAGATTATGCTCACTTCACTTAAGGAACAAGCAATCTGCAACATTCATGTTCATGTTTATTTGTTTTGTTTTTCTTAAATTATTTTACTGTAACCACATAACGTATTAATAATATCTTATTCTTTGTAGAAATTATATACTATATACAGTACAGTTAGGAACGAACATGGGAGTTGCGTTAATTATTTTACCTTAGAACTTAGAACATACTAGGGAACATTATCTTCTCTTCGCTTCTTGCATTGTGCATTATCCTGGAAACATATATAGCCTCATGACACCTGATTTATGTAATCAATATTAAATGCACAATTATTTACTTCAGGACAATAGTAAGCACAGAACTGTTCACGTTATTGTTTACAGTACCATTACCTTCAAAATACTTATTTTGCAGAATGTTCAGCTCTGTGGTACTGAATAATATGAACGGATACATATAAGTGCACAAAAATTCTTAGCAGGTATATTTGAGTGTTCCTTAACAATGAAAATACTTACTTGTTCAAAGTTTTCAGGGTATTAAAAAAAAAAAAAAAAAACAGCCCAAAAGATGTTATAGCAACATGAATAATAAAATTACTTGTGATATACATGTAGGTTGGATAGATACTGAGACCCAACAAATTTAATATGGCCCCCTTAAAGGCCATGGCTGATTCCTCTCCCAGTCCCTGTACTGGTGTACAGTTGTGTTTCACCATCTCTAATGTCCTCACTGTTTAAGAGACGTAAACCCCACTCATGCATTAATTCTTTCTAAATACGATAATTATATTTGTGAATCCATTCGTCAGACAAGTGTACTGTTTCTGATCTGGTCTAAGACTAGATGCTGCACTCGTCGTTACGTCTGTCCATAGTTGACATGGTGACTTCAGATACCAGATACCAACACAACCAATGCATTGGGTCCACAACATATGTATATATGCAGTCTCGAATCTACACTGAATTATAGTTAACTAGCTGTTACTGACATGCATTACAATGCCCATTTTTTTATTTATCACTAAATGTTTTGGGTGCCCCATTCTACCTCTGGACCCCACTTTGCCACTCCCCCAACCCAAAAAATTACCTTTATATTTTTGCAATCACCTTTGTGAATGCATATCCACCAACTCAATTAAGTTTAAAAAAAAAAAAAAAAAAAAAAAA
>PNEQ01004464.1:0-27804 GCA_003012365.1 Medauroidea extradentata | reverse complement strand
TAATGTTTATTTTTCAAAAACATTGTTTCAGTTTGATGGATATTTGTTAGGTTTTTAGGAAAATAAAGTGATAGACATTTTTGCAACAATAAAATTACTCAATTTTAAAACAAAAGAAATAAGAATTGTCGTAAAAATTTGCTAAAATATACATATTGTACTTTCAAGGATTTTCCAGGATTTTTGTGTTCTCTGTCAAGGATTTTCAGGGATTTTTGGGTGTTTTGGCAAGGATTTAAGTTCATGACCATGTGGCAGCCCTGCAATAAAGTGCTATGGTTCCCTATGCTCAGGTATTAACCAAAACGTTAGCAGATGAGGCATGGTGTACTGTTGACTGTTTTGTACAGAGCGTCCTAAATAGAGTGTATCTCTCGAGCGTTAAACATGGATGTATTAGAAAATATGTGTATTGGTATCAAAGGCCGCATGAACCCCCCACAAATTATGTAGAGTCAATTGTTGTTTACAACAGGGCATTATGAGGGTCTTTAAAGGAGGACAAGTTAGTTAGTTTGATTTTAGAAAACATCGCTTCTTCCACTAGACGTGAATGTGAGCTTTGTGGCTCCCCGACGACATTGGGAGATTTACGACGTCTTGCAGTGGAGGTTGAGGGCTATGTACATCAAAAGTGGGATTATGAAAGGGAGCGAAGGCAACGGGACAAGCCATGAGAAGCCAGATTTAATGTGGTGAGGGATGAGAAGGGTCAGAGTGGCGAGAGGAGGGGTTTTAAATTTACGTCAAAAGGGGGGCAGAAAGCGCATAAAGGGTGGGCAGATGTGCGAACTGTGGCGAGTGGGGGCACTGGATGGCGGAATGTCGTAAAGCACTGATTGACCGAGACAAATTGCAGTGTTTCTGATGTTGTAAAATTGGTCATATTCGGACGCAATGTCCGAAAAACATAAAAGGGATTGGGGAAGTGTCGACCCACATCCGGGAAGTAAATTAATTGTGTCAGGAGCACCGACATGCCTCGGGGAGCAATATAGTTGTTGTGGAGATTTATAGTCACAGGGAGTTAGTTAGCCTTAGTGGACTCTGGGGCTTCTAGGAGTTTAATTAGTTTTAGTTTTGGAATAGTTTGCTTCGAGAAAATTGGCATTTAAATAAAAGATTTAATGAAGGTGATGCTATGGCATTTCTCTTGGCCGATGTATCGAGAATTATGGATGAAGGTTTGGCCACTGTTCATTGTAAAATTGCTGGTTTACCGTGGGACTACACCTTTGTTATAGTGAAAGATCTGTGTGGGTTACTTCTCTCAACAGTATTGTATATCTACTATACAAATGGTCTTAGTGTTGCATTTTTTACATATACATTTTAATATAAAGCAATGATTTCAATTGACTAATATTCTGTAGCTCTAAGGGTTACGTACTTTATGTTAACACTGACGATTCCTGCATTGACTTCATCTTGGTAAAAGTGGTGGGATTGGTGTGTGCAGTATGTGTACTTCAAGCAGATGACAAAGGCAGCGCTTGTGATCCAAAATGGGTACCGCTCGTATTGCGAGCACAAGCGCTTCAAGAAGAGCCAGGAGGCTGCTGTGTGCATCCAGAACTACTACCGCAACTACCGTGAGCTGGACCGGTCTGGCCGTGAAGCCACACCCAACTCCTCCTACCTCAAGTAAGTATAGTTACTATTCCATTGTCAGTGCTTCGCTAGAAAAATTCTGCAGACACTGATTTGGTCTTTTGTTCAGTGATTCACTGACTGTGCCACTTTTGATCCAAAATTAGCAATTTCAGCGTACATTATAAATTTGATACACCTTCGTTCATTGTCGTGGCACCGATTTCTTCGTGCAGTGACAACAGATATGACTATACTGGCCCCACATAATAGGGCGCCAAATGTGGTGGCACAGATGCTCTTCGGAACTATGCCCCACAAGTTGCTGCAACAGATGTGATGGTACTGAGGCTCTCCACGTGATGCTGCCCAAGTGTTTTATTACAATGTTAAAAAACTGATCAGTTCTCAACAAATGCTCCGGTCTCAGCGGTGAGCTACTGTTATCTCAGGGTTTCATGGTATCAAAGGGTAGACGCATACAGAATTATAGTCAAACACGTGGTTCAATCAACAGCCCTTATTTATTACCTTTTTTTCCAAAAACTCACGCAGTTGTGCTTACTTCGGCACATGCACTTCTCTTTTACATAAATTTTAAATAAAACTAAAAAATAACCAAACCAAACGAAATCAAACTCAAAGGAAACAAACACCCAAACTCAAAGGAACAAACACGTGCTGAACTAAAACATAACTTCAGAAACCGATAGTGGGCCAGCCACGCGGTCGGTATCGCCATAAGTTTACATAAAATGAAAGAGAGTAAATTAATAAAGAGAAATACTAGCAAGTCTTTTTACCGCCATCCATTGTGGCCCCATGGGTTTTGTTCGCGCCCCTCGGCTTACCACGTACCGTACTAAACTCTTGCAACGTGACATATGTCCGGTCTCCTCGACAGTCAAGAACAAAGAGACCAGCCTCGACAACCGCAATGGCGTCTCAAGATACCATGGCGGCCTACCCTCCAGTAAAATGTTCTATAACATTCTAGTGAGACCAAATAACTGGTCTGGATACACATTAAACAAACTAAAATTACCGAAAAATTGGCAAAATTCTGCTGAGCACAGTGACATATTTCAATATTTTACTGAATGATTATTACAATAAAAAAAATATATTACATAAAGTTTTGGCATCAGACATTGCCAGTCGTACACCTTGAAGTACCCTCTGTGAACCCCTATTGGTGTCACATCTGCGGCACCATGGCTGGGCTGGCCGAACTCATTTACACATCTTTAAAATAAACACCAAAAACTTTCCAAATGCAATAACTTTTGAAGAATAAGTTTCTCATAAAATTTCCAAGAGTCCATAGTTACTTGAATTTTTATACCATTTCAGAAAAGTCAATACAAGACATAATTATTTTAAATTCACGCACCGTCCAAAAAAAGAACTCAGAATTATTCTAACTGAAGGCCTGAGAACATATTATTTGACATTAAAATATTACAATAAAAACACTAATCACTAGCATTTGCATCCAGAGGCGGTTATCTGTTACTGTACTGTTTCGCCAGGCCCAATTGCGGTTTTACATTTATAGAGTGGGTTTTATAGATGATATCCTGTTCAGCAAAATTGTAATATTTAAATTAATTAACCAAATCACTTTCTTAGAAGATTATTAGGCATAAAGCAACAAACATGGAACTCTTATTGAAACAAATTACTACTGACTTACAATTGTATAAACACTACAGTTTAATCGTCTATTGGCAATGGACTAAAGTAGGGTGGCAACACACTGGGGCCTTTGAAATTAATAAAGGCATCATCACTGCTTTATACTTAACTGATGCTAGGCTGACCATCTCTGGTTCTTAAGTGTCAGTAACACAGGCTAGCGTCACCTATGCAAAATATAAAACATTAACAGGGACTCTAAGCAAAACCCTAGAAACTACACACAACTGATTTATCGAAAAAGTATACCCCAAGCGCAGGTGGGTCGCTTCACATCATAAAATAAACTTAGCTGACATATGTTTTTCTTGGATTATCACCAGTACATGCACACACAGTATAGTAAGGATCAAATGAAAATATAATGTGCAGATGATCAAAACACTACGTGTGAGCTGGGTAAGTCAATTCCTTCTGTGCAAATTGGTTGGGAAGTTGAGTTCAGTGTTGGCAGCTGCAGAGTATGTATCTGCGAAAGTGCGCGCAAGTGCATTATACCTGTAGGAAAAACATTAATCGTGACAATGGAAGTGTACAGCTAGTACCAGAAAGTAATGTTTGCAGTTCAATGTGTATAGTGCCAGCAGTGTCATGTGGTTTCTGTTCCTTCCTACACTGCCTTTCTAACGTTTCCAAAAACAAAGTAGGGTAAAGATTATTTTATCACTAGGAATTTGTTCTGCTATTGCTGCTTTTCCTGGCAACACATCTCGTGGCAATGCTGCAGCTTCTTACAAGGCTTGAAAAGGGCCAGCCATACCTTATAGCAGCCAGTTTGTGGGGTCTTGCATCTCTATCTAAACCTCAGTTCAGCCCAGGGATGCAAGGGTATGAGGCCATAAAATTCTTCTTGCAGGGTGGCCACAGATTTACAAAACCTGGAATCAGCAGGGAAGTTGTTGCCACCTAGAAATATCAGCGAGATTTCAGGGAATTTTTGGTCCATTCTGGGAGGTTTCAGGCATTTATGCAATTTTGTCTAGCCCATTTTGAGTTTTCATAAAAGTCACAGGATGGAAAATAATGGAGTTTTGTAAATATGTCTGTATTTTTGTTCAAAAAATTGCCCTCATGTAGATATGATTGTATTTAATAATCAAATTCATTGTTATTTCCACTGAATTTTTGTCAAGTTCACTAACTGGACAAAGACTTAGATCATTATTGGAAAACATGCTGTACAAATTCCCAAAAAGGTTTTTTCAAGTTTGTGGAAATCAGGAACATTTTGGATCTATTGTCATAGAAAATAAAGGGGGAAATCAGTAAATTTTCTTTGTTGCAATGAATTGCCTTCTGGTTTTCGCTGGTCGTCATCAAGATCTCCTCTTCGTCAGACAGACAGTGCCTTTTGTTGCATCAGTAGTAACTTAGCTGGCTTGCATGACCACAGCAATCCACTGTAGCTGTCGCATCTCAGCTGTGCCTGTAGTTTTCATTATCGAACTGCACTTATGTAGCTGAGCCCTAACACTGACTACACCAAGTAAAAAATTCCCTCTCCTACTTGCAACAAGCATTCTAACATACGTGTTACCCGTCATGGTGTGAGGTACATTTGCAGTACCCACCCAAAATTGGTCCTGTATGTTGTCATTTTAGCATTGTTGGGGCAAGGTAGTAGGTGTGTTACCTGGTGTTTCTTTGTCTTTCTTTTTCATTAAAGTCTAACAGTTTAATGTCTGGTAGTGTTTCTTTGACCTGTAGTATTGTCAAATTAATTTAGGACACTTCAAAGTATAGACCTATTTAAATCTATAACTGCAACAATGCCCACTGATTATAGTTGTTGTGGTGTTAATATTCTTTAATTTTATTATTGTCTTGTTTCTTTGAAAGAAAATTCAAATATTTGTAAAGTGTAATATGTTTGTACTATTCAGCAATGCTCGGGACATTTGTGGAAGAGAGAGACAGATAAATGACAAACTTAAACTGGTGCCAGGATACATTCATAGGAACTATTTGTTTAGTGTGAACCTGGATATATAAATATTGAATTTAACTGCATAAATTTGAATAATTTTTTGAACGTTTAAAGATGATGTAATTATTGCTCATCTGTAATTTATTTTGTAATTTTCTTTTATTTCATAAGAAGCTTGTTTTGAGTGTTTGTTTTTTAATACGGCCGCCGAGTGGCACTGAAGGAGGGAAGTTTGGTGGAAGTAGAGTGAGAGAGTAATGGGTGAGCGAGGCAGATGTTTGATTTGAGATGCCGGGGATGTGATGAGATTGTGAGTTGAAAATTCAACAAATAAAACAAAATGGTTGGCAGATTTATTTATGTCTGGCGAACCCACGGATATTAATTACCCTAATATTAGAGAGTCTTCATGTTCGGCTAGCCGGAGCAACCAAAGATGGGGATTAGATAGTAATGTTGACCCATAACATCGTTGGTGCATCATGCGGGACTTTGCAAGAAAATTATTAGTATTCCAATGAGATGACTACAAGTATCAATGGGCGATAGGTCCATAATCTTATCTCCTTGATCTACGGCAAATGTGCACGCAGCAGGCAGCAACGTGACATGTGCAAGCCATCAAATGTGGGGTAGTGTGCGTTATCTTATCTTCATGATCTACGGGCACGTTCAGCACGCAATGACACGTGCAGATAAGACGGCACCCAGTACGTGCAGATACGACAGCAGGAAACTTTTGTGCAGATAAGACAATGTGCAACACGAGATAAGTTGGCAGGTGGTATTTATTTACGACTTTCAACCGGTGATGACTGTATGAGCACGACTTCATGTTGCATCATTCCCAGTGTGTAACAAGCTATGAAAAAGAAGATACACAAATTTGTATCCTTCTTAAATCAATGTAATTTGTGTTTGTCTAGGCATTGTTGCAGATTGTCGGTCATTGAGCTGTGTGGAATGTGTTGGTGTATTTTGTGTTCTATGACCTATGGCATGGTTGCAGGTACCTATGTACTTTTAATTAAGTTTAGATATAATTTGCTAACTCTGAGTAGGCCTAGTGATTTTTTTCCCCGTATTTGTTTGCCTAAGTTACATTGTTTTGGCCCTAGTTTGAATTTGATAAATGCAACTGATGAGGTGGAAGCTTTGCCTTATGATGTTTTATTTCGGATGGGAGTAAGCGATATGTGTGGTAATGATTAGAATTATGCTAATTTATTGAGTAAGGGTGGAAATGTGACATGTGTCAATGATATGAGTGTTTATGTTAATGATACTCACAGCTTACTAGAAAAATTATTAAAAATTATGCAAGTGAACAGGCAGGAAATTTCATGGAATTAGAGGTACAAAGGCATAAAATTAATGCAGAACGTGAGGAATTTTTGGCTGGATGTAAGGAATACATGGCTAGGTGTGATAGGGAGTTAGATGAAATAAAATCAGAGGTAGGAGACATTCACTGTAGGCAGGCTGAAATAGAAGAACATGTTATTGTTGCAAATGTATAAGTTAAAAAATGGACTAGGGTAATAGCTGAGATGGGGGTTAAGGTGACAAATATAGAATATGAGGATAGTGGGATGCAGCAGAAATTTGTGGTAGCTGATGCAGAAATTAGATTAGTTAGGGAAGAGGTCAGTTTAGATAGGAAGGAAATGGAGGGGCAAATAACAAGGATCGAGGAAGATTTAATCAAGCAGGTCACACTACAGATAGAGTCACTAAGTTCTAGGTTGTTAACCTAAGAAGAACAGATATCAGGGTTACATAAAGGGTGTGATAGTAGGTTTATTGGAAGCGAGCACCGGCGGACCATTAGGCTCACTAATTCTTATACAGACAGAGACATACCAAGGTTCGGTGGCACTGAGCGGGAGCACCCTAAAAGACACATACAGTAAATAGACTTGAAGAGTTTTATGTTTTATATGAAGGTAGTGAATATGAAAAATTAATTGTTGCCAAAAGGTCTGTAGGGGGTGTTTGCATTCACTGGTTAACTCTCTGTGAGCAAGAATTTCTAGTTATGATGATTTTAAAAAGGATTTCATAGGTGAATATTGGAATATTAAAATCCAAAGCACAGATGGGGCTGCTCCCTATCAGGGTAGGTGTGATTTAGGTAGACTAGAGAAAAATTTATCAAGGGTTCTTGAAAGGTCTCAGTTTTACGACACATCTCTGTTTGAGGAGGATATTGTAACGATGGTCTACTCTCAAACACCAATTGATATTCAGGAAGCATTGGTGGGTAAAGAGATAAGTATTCTTGAGGAGCTTAGAAAGGTTCTTAAGGAATTAGACAGAATTAGCCATCTAAGGATGAAGGAATTAGACAGAATTAGCCATCTAAGGATGAATTGGAGTAATGGTCATCAAAACCTATATGGTCTGGTGGAGCGAAATGATAACCGGTATCGGCAGAGGCAGGAACAATATCACCAAGCGGAAAATAGGGATAGGAATTGCCATCATTTTCAGCAAGGACAAAATCACAGGAACGAGAGGGGACACCAGCAGGGAAATTTCAACAATGGGATGGACATGGACATGGCAGTGATGCAAGAGAACAGGCAGGAACTAGGTAGCTGCGGGCAAGCACATAGCCAAATAATTATAACCACAGTAACAACAGCAGGGAAACGATTAGGATCACCCAGCAATGGTAGTCGGGTTGGTGTGAACAGAAGGGAGGATTGTGCCCAGGTGGCTACCGCTATATTTTCTGATGAAGTTGATTTTTTAATGAGTGAAAACTCAATTTATCCAGAGGAAAGTTAATATGAAAAATAGTTTTGTAACGAGATCATCACAGTTTGTAAAGTTTGTTTATATAGTTTGAAGATCTAATGAACTAAGAAAGACATTGTTAGAAAAAACATCAGAAGTTTTAGTATTTTGACAGCTCCCGCCTTAATAAAGTAATTTTTATTGAACATAATTAATTTAATGTTATTATTGTTTTGTGTTAGATTAAGAAAATCTCTCACTCATAGTTATAATTTATAGTTACTCCTAATTATTTCTCATAGACGTTAAATTATCTAGAAGCTATTTGAGATTGTTATTGAATTTCCGAAAACGCTCATATAACTTTTCTTCTTTGAAAATATTGCAAATATTTTGTGAATACTGTATGTTAATATTACCAAATTGTTGCATAATTTTTTATTTAAATATTTTTCTTAATTTATTCCAACATCTGGTTAATATTTTAATGTGAATTTGAAATATATGTTTAAAATTTTAATTACCATATAATTGTACATAGTGTAAGTCTAGTTATTTTTACTTTGTAACTAAAGAGAATTTATCTACTCCTGAGAGATTTCTCTGAGCAGATTGCAGGTTTTATACCTCTTTTGTTGATTGGTTGCCAAGGCAACGGCTCCCAATTTAAAAGAGAACATAGATATGCTATGTGAAAAAAGGAAGTAGAGAGAGTTCCCTGAATTTTGATGGAAGAAGCATGCGGTAGAATCGGTCCAGCAGCAAAAGGCATCATTTAATTTCTACCGCCGACCTAAGGTTAGGTCAGGGAACTTATTAGATAGATGATACAGTATGTCTGTTATTTTTAGGCCATTTTAAGAAGAGGCTCACATCAGTAGCAATATTTAGGCTAAATTTGAAGTTTTATGAAGATGCCGAGAACTTCAGATCTACATTGTAAGAAAATCCATTTTGAATACCTATGCCTCTAGTGTCCCTATGTATATCCATCTTGTGGACAAGGTCGACCTCTTCAAATATTGACCTGGATAATTCAACCAAAATTTATTTCACTAAATTTACGTTTACAAAATTTAAATGAAATCGTAACGTTTTATTCCATTAGAGTTTGGTGTGCTTAATCTTTGTCAACGAACTCAAACCCAGTGGTCCTGAGTTAAAAGTTATGTTCCACGACTGAGCACCATATATAATAGAACCTAAATTTTAATTTTATCCCTAGCCGAGGAACTTTGATTGAACCTAGTATAAATTTTTAACCAAACTCAAGATCTTCTCTACTTTATGGTAAATTGTGCCTAAACTATGTGTTTGACCTAGGGTGAGAGATTTTAGATAAAATTAAATAATTTTTTTATATACTTCATTATCCTCAATAAAGTGCACTATATCAAGTTTCAATGCTGTGTCTATGTCTTGGTGATGAATCTACAAGAACGTACATTTTGGTAAGAAAAGTATCTCCTGCAAACAGTAATTAAACTTACAAATTATTCTATACTCAACTCACCTTATTTACCGTCACACAAATGTTTGGTACTACTACTATTACAGTGAAGCAAAAATCAATCAACACAACATCTACACATAAGAATTATTGCAGTTTGTGGGATTGGTAATCAAAAGGTACCAGTTTTGTTAGATTCGGGGGCAGAGATATCTAGGATTTCCGAACAGTTCCTAGCCAATTTAAATTTTTTGAACATTTTAAGATGACGTAATTATCGCACATCTGTAATTTATTATGTGATTTTTTTTAGGTATTTTATTAGAAGTTTGTTTTTGGTGTTTGTTTTTTAGTACGGCCGTCAAGTGGCGCTGTAGAAGGGAAGTTTGGTGGCAGTAGAGTGAGAGAGTAACGGGTGAGTGAGGCAGATGTTAGATTTGAGATGCCGGGGATGTGATGAGATTGTGAGTTGAAAAATCGACCAATAAAACAAAATGGTCGGCAGATTTATTTATGTCTTGCGAACCTGCGGACATTAATTACACTCATATTAGAGAATCTTCATGTTCGGCTAGCCGGAGCAAAGATGGGGATTAGATAGCAATGTTGACCCATTAATTTTGGATTTATTGTCATAGAAAATAGGGGGAGAAATCAGTGAATTTTCTTTGTTGCAATGAATTGCCTTCTGGTCTTGGCTAGTCGTCATCAAGATCTCCTCTTCGTCAGACAGACAGTGCCTTTTGTTGCGTCAGTGGTAACTTAGCTGGCTTGCTTGACCACAGCAAGCCACTGTAGCTGTCGCATCTCAGCTGTGTCTGTAGTTTTCATTATCGAACTGCACTTATGTAGTTGAGCCTCAACACTGACTACACCAAGTAAAACGTTCCCTCTCCTACTTGCAACAAGCATTCTCACAAATGGGTTACCCATCATGGCAGTGCAAGCTACCAGTATACATACATGGTATGTTACTTCCACATGTGCATCCTAAACTTGCTGACTCTCGTCTGTATACATCATGATTTTACACACATTTATTGTTCTGGTTTTAAATGTACATTGGCACATTTTTATATTTACATCATATAAACAGAGAGATATTTCCGTGCTCTGCATCAAGAGTTGGTTTGTCATTTGTCTTCTCGTATGTTTTAACTCTCTCAGGTTCAAGAGCCGTAATATCTGCATTCGTTACCAGCACGAAAAATGCAAGTAGCATATATATATTAGATCTATATTTGTTTTATATACTGTATATAAGTACATATTGGAAAGTGTTTAGGAAGAAATGTGTTTATATGTTGCAATGCATAGAGGGAACCTTCAACTGCTGGTAGAAAGTTTTGTAACTTGGTTACTTTTGTTGGTTTTGAGTTATTACAGTTTAAATAAATAACTGCAAACTTAAGGAAAATATGTCAACATTTTTCCCTTACATACCTCCAAGAGAGCTGCTGGCACTAAAAGGTTTAATACACATTTCTAGGGTGTGAGTATGTTCATGGTGGCCATGTCAAGCTGTTAAACAGTCACATATCACAGCCTATAAAGTTTTGTGTTATAGCGTGTCAGGCTACTGTCCTCAAGGAGTGGAAGGAACAGAGATTCACATCCCTGTTTGAGTTGCTACTGATGTAGCATGGCTGCTGCTGCGTACCTCGCCATCTTCAGTTGTTGAGGGTTGTTGTTACGTTGGTAAAGTTGTAGAATAGCTTTCAATGGAAATTGTTGCGCAAAATGTAATGTTATAACATATTATTTAATGTGCAGTCTTTTACTAAGTAAATAACCTAATAGTTTGACTCAGATTCATTTTATGTAACAGTATCAAATTTAGACAAACAGGTTCCTTTCTACACTTATCTGTGTGACTTGGTACTGAGTACACAGAATATTGATCAGTTACACAAACATTTTACCACCAGAGATTTCTGAACTAAGGTGGGCTAAACTATGCCGAATACCTTGTTTGGGTTTGCACATCTTCAATGTTCAAAGTTCACATATTAACTTACATGTTATGATGATAAATAAATTAACACCTCGGGATACAAAATCCCAACTTTCATCGTAGGTTTCCATCACCAAAATTAGATTGAAAACTTTTAAATGTACTAGTGGGACTTACTATTGCCCCTTAACATACTCTACCGGTCCCTGGGCCAGCCTCGCTGCTCCCTCACACCTTCATATATCTCCTCTCTCCTGCCATCCCTCCATGACTGCTACATTGTAAACAAACACTCGCGAGCTGCCGACTTAGTACAACCTCTCCCGATGGACAACAAACTCTAACGACTCATGACCGAGTGGTAACCACAGGACGAACATTGTGACATGCACTGGCACGCAGCCTATGGGTTTGGTTTATATCATATGGTGACTTCAATTATTTTATACTAATTAACTCTATTAATATTTTTTTTGTAATATTAATTATTCCAAGTTAATCTAATGTGAAGTCTATCAAGGATTTATACTGCGGGATCCAACATATTAATTAGGGTTACTAGTAAAAAATTTAAAAATGAAAATTTTTAATTAAAAAGTTAACTTTAACTGTTAATGAAGGTTAGGAAGTTACAAATTTACGGTTACATTTTGTTTGTTTTATATCGTGTGTGGACTAATTTTAAAGAGAATTGAATTTTAAGCAGTTTTTCTAAATAACTTTTCCTTGTATTTTGCTTTGTTAATGATTATGAAAATTTCACTCAGACGATGAGTTTGCCTCCTCTTGGAAGTTATTCATCTGGCAGGTCAAAGTTCAGGCTCGAGGAGGCATGTAGAGTAGAGGGGCGTGAAGGCATGCAGCCTGCGTCAAGACGGCCATGTTAGTAACATTGTGGGTGGTAGTGCAAGGGAGCACTGGCAAGGTACTGTGCCGCAGACCTACTTTGTCCATAGTGCGGTGGAATGTGTCCCCAATTAATTAAAATAATGTGTATTGACGATTTATATTGATGGGAAGTGTAAATTATTTGTATGAAGGGCAGTGTTATACCAAAATTTAAAGATTTCAAAGTTTACATATGGGTTTTGTGAACATTCTGGATCCCGTTGTATCACTCCGCTACTAAGTAAGTATGTAAGAGTGTCCGTCTGGGAAGGGAGTCAGTCGGAGCTTGTTCGCAGACGTGGAGAGATGGCCGGCTGAGTGTTAACAGTTGGGATGTCATGGCAGTAGAGAGCGGAGGTATGAGACGCATCGGGGAGCATTTTAGAAGGGCTGTGAAGCCTAGAGGGCATATTCAATGATAGAAGAGGTGGTAGTGATATTCCCTTTTGTCAGTGTGTATATAAAATAATTATATTAATACTGTACACATGTGCTCTTAACAGCACGTGTAACAAGTATGTAGCTTTACCCCTTTTCAGGTAACGTGGTTGTTTGTTTGAGTGCGAACTGATGCAAATTGCAGCCCTCCCTGTTTATTTGGGAATTACAGTGAACAATTTTCATTTTCACAGCTGGTGTTATAGAAGATAATTTGTAATGATATATTTTGAACTACAGTAGAACCTCTATTATCCGCGAATCATTTTTCCGATTTGCGGATTATCCGTGTTTTTTTATCATGCAATTTTTTTTAACAGTATAACAGTTTTTAATGTGCCTGTGAAATTCCGGTAACTTCACAAGTTTCCATCAATAGTATTCGGTTAAGCATTCACATTTGTGTTTATTAATATACAGTATAAAGTAAAGCAAACTTGTTTTCATTTGTTTGTGGTAGTAGTCTATTTTAATCTGAACGAACTGCCCTCTCCTGCACACTTGTCCATATGAACGGAGTGTACATTCCTACGCTGCAGCAAGGCGACAGCATAAGTACGCTGTGCGCAGCTTTGTTTACGAGTTCACTGCGTGCACACGACAGTTGATGGATTAAGTGGTAGAATTTGGCATTTGTTGTAAAACGTTAGTGTTCGGAATCATGTTGGGAACTGCACAAAAACGTAATCACTTGGTATTAACCATACACAGTAAAATTTAAATTATATAAAGGTTTGAGTGTGGGGAAATAATTGCAAAACGTGCAGATGACTATGATGTTAAAAACACTACAGTACGAGACACTATAAAATATCTTGAGAAAAATTGTCAATTTTCTTCAACAGCAGACAGTTCAAGTAGCTTGGATAAACGCAAGGCGATGAAAGAATATACTTTCAGCAGCCTGGACTCTGTTTATTAAAATGGTTTCAATAGAAGAGGGCAGAGGGCGTGCCGATTACATGTTCAGTCGCAAATGAAAATAAATGGCCCATATTTTTTATAAAATTTACCACTCATAATTTTAATGGGCGTTACATTTGTGACAGGCCACTTTTGCCTCGCTTGCCAATCAGTACAACTGGAGCACACATCTAGATCCGTTTTCTCATCAGCAAGACGCTGGCGGAGAAAACTAGGATCTAGGTACCGTAGATTTGTGTGTGCCGCAACTTCCCTTGTAGAAAATGAAGGTCTTGAAATCTTAGAAAGAATTAACATAACTCCTTATTAACAATTACATTTACGTATTTTCTTATTCACCCGCATGTGTAAAAGCACCATAAATAATTTATTCTTTCAATTGAGCGCTGTATTTACTAGAATTGGCTGAGTAGCTGGAGGCTGGCCGGGCGGCAGAAACAGCATGCAAGCATGCGATGATCTTGCAAGGTGAGGCTGTTGGCTGCAGTCGTCTAGCGTTGCCAAGTAGTGCATGGCGGGCATCAGCTGCTGCTTGCTTTGTCCACCGCAGTAAATTGTGAATTATTTTGGTGTCTATGCGTCCCATTAAACCACTTATTTTATGCCTTCAGAATTTTTTTTTTTTTTTTTGGTAAAAGATAAAAGTTATATTCCCGCTAGGGATTATTAATTAATTTTTTCCAAGATTTTGTTCCTTCACAATCATGACTTGTTTTATGTGTAGGGTCATCTTTAATGGCAACAAATACAGTATAGTACTGTATGTTTAAATAATTTTTTCTTCATTAAAGTTGTGTTTCAGAGTATACGTCTGATTGACCTGCAGCAGCTAGATAATTGCAGTGCTATGTGGTAACAATTAAGATAGCATCTAGGCAGCTGTGGGGCGAACAGCCCGTCTGACCTTGCTGGTGCATGTGCAGAACGCGTCCCGGTCTGGCGAACCCATGAAGAAGAGGGGCGGGGGTGTCTGATAAATGGTTTGCTTGTGGGCTGTTAGCAAACCAGCCCAGCTTTCAAGATCCGCACAGTGCGCCACGCTGCACTACACTAACGATAGACGCAACTTTTCACTTAACCCGCTCGTTTTGCGACATCATTGCAGTAAATTGTACCAGCATTACCTGTCCTACACATTGTGTCGCTTCCTACGAACTTTTCACATTTTGCATACATGACTTAGTTAATTAGTAAAAACATTCTAATATCTGTTACGGGCACTTAGGAATTAGCCCGTCCTAATTTGTAATACACATATTTATTTATATAAAAAAATACGTATGTAGTTTGGAGTAGATATTGAATAAACCCTGTGTTTCTGAAAGACAGAGGCTCTCTCTGTGGTTGAGAGAAGCGACGTCTTGGTGACGCCAGAAAGGGGTTGACGAGAGCCATCCATCAGCTCGTGACATAAGGTTGGGGGGACAAGACTGACTCTCTGGGCTGTGAAAAATGTCCGAGCAGAACTTATTGTCTGGTGTGAAAAGAAAGCTAGCCCTAGACCCCACATGGCGTAACTGACTCTCTGCTCAACCCCACCCTCTTTCCTCTGCCTTTAGAGACACAAAACAAGCAGGGCCACACCAAGGGGAAAGAAACGACCAATCAGGGGCCGAGCTGGCCCAACAATGTAAAATATTTATTAAGTAATGTAAAGGGTTTTAATTTAAATTTTGTGAGAAGTATACGTTGAGCTGGGCTCAGCCCGATTCAATGTATGTCTGCCCATATTGTGTGGCTCCCCCCTCTACTTCGGGTATCTGAGTACAGACGAACGATTATCTGTGACTTGGCCTCATGTGACGTCGTCTTTTGACGTAGCCCGCCCCTCCTCTCTAGACCTTCGGCCGTCTTCGGCAGACGTCGTGCCTCCTTTCCTCGCTTCCCCTCTCTCTCCCTCCTTCCCGGTGTGAGCCTGTCCCTCGCGGCCGGAGAGGGGTGAGTTAGTAGTGAGCTCTCGTGTGGGTTACCGGTGCTCGCGCCCGTGGCTGCACATCCTTGTTGACTGTTAAGTGTTGGTTTCAGTTCGCGTTTAACATATTTCCTTTACTTTCGTGACCTGTCTTTTGCTACACTGTCAGCGGGGATGTGTCGTCGCGGTCAGGAGGCAAGTATGGGGCGAGCGTTAGGCTCGTGCCCAGTTGCTTAATTTTTGCTGGTTAATAGCGGCTTTGACCGTTTCAGTTTGTGTTTTGGTGTTTTCCATGCCTGTGAGGCTTTGTTTTGTAATATTTGTATCACTGGTATAACAGCGATTATCTATGAATTTTGTAATGGTTAAGCCTGGTGTTGGCTCTGTTAATTAATGTACCCGGTCAATATATTTTGTGTATTTTATCGGGCCCGTCAGTTTAATTGCAGTAGTGTAATAGTAGTAGTAGTGTAATAGTACTACAGAATAGGGTTTGTTTATGTTTTCAATACTTATGAATGTTATGTTTTTTCTTTTACTGTTGACCTATTACCTAATTCTTATGCATATATTTTTTGTTTGTTTTGCTCCTTTAATTATGTTTACTTTATAGTGCACCTCTTAAAAAATTTAATGTTAATTTTTCTGTCAGTATGCTCTGTTCACTATGGTGACCAGAGAGAAAGATTTTTCTTGTGTAATGTTTTTTTTTTTTTTTTTTTTTCATCATTTATCTATGGCGGTATTTTTGAATGTATGATTATTGTGATTGTTTAAAAAAGAAAGGTTTCTGTATTCCATGATTTTAAGTGTGTCTTGGTTCTGTGCTTGTAATTTAATCATTGGTAGTAAATTACTGTATTTACTAATTGCAATACTAATATTATTCAAGTAGATTTAATTTAGTATTGAGTGCTCCAAGTAGATGCTGCAGATACTACAATTTGGTAAAATTCAACTTATTTATTAGACACATCATCACAGTTTTTTTTCTTTAATGAGTGTTTGTTGCCGACTCAGAGGCCTGAAATCCTCTCATGTTTCTCATCTAGCCGTGGAACATTAACAGATATTTGTTTTGTGCAACATGTTCAGGAAAACTTACATTTCTAAAGTAAATTCAGCTGCCATTACTCATGTGTCATACTGTATGTTGTGCTTCTATGCATGTTAACATGTTCATTTAATATGACACTTTATTTCTATACCACTGTAGTAATAGGAAGGAGTTAAACATATTTGTCTTGGCACATGATTGCAGTACATATCTATTTTCTTATTTCCATAGTTTCACTTCATTACAAAACCACTTTGTGTTATGGTATTGTTTAGCTTCCATGACGGTAACATGCCACTAGAAAAGAAGACACAATTTATTCCTGTTGTTTTTGGTCCTAACTGTGCCACCAATCTAACTCTCTCTTTCTCGCCACATTACTCAATACAATGTTTATGTTTTCCTTTCTCTATTTTCCTATCATTTAGTTAAACATGTACTATTACAGTAGCGAGTTGAACCTTTCCCCAGTGTCCATGTTGAGTGCGTTTGACTGCTGACTATGTGTTCATCAAGTTGAGCGGAGGTTAGTGTGAGTGCTCGGGTGTGGGATTGCTCCTCCAGGTATTAACAGCCGTGTGTTTTCACGTGTCTGTATAGTCATTACAGCACAACGTTGATTGTGTGTTGTAAATAATTATGTAATATTTATGCAAATGAAAAAAAATAAAAAAAATAAATGCATGAGCCGGAAAGGCAAAGCTAGAGGGCGTGGTCAGTGCGAGAATGCGAGCACACCGATTGGCTGGCAAGTTTAGACGCGCGGAGGTGCGAGTCGCCAGCAGAGACGCGTTTGTTGAAGGGTACTCTGCCCGGAGAGCCCGACGGGGGCAGAAGCAGAACGACGTCAGTGATTATGTTAGCTGAGGACAACTTTTTGTTGTATTAAGTTACTATATCTTAGTAGCTCTGTGTGGGCAGACGCGGGACGACCACGTGATAGCTCGAGGTTACTTTGTAAATAAGTAGTCGGTACTAAGGACGTACAGCCACGCTTCTGAAAGCCGAGTTTTTTCCGACGCTAGGCGAGCGCCATAAAAAAGAAATAACTTTGTTTTAATATAAAGGAACACTTTAAGAGTAATTCATAAATATAACGTCCGAGTTTCTAAAGAGGTGTAGCTTGAAATCACAAGTGGAAAAAGGGTACATAGCATAACATAACTACATTTTCACTCACCCAGCTGAAACACACTTTTAAAAAAGCTGGTCTGAAGTAGCATGTTTCTACATACTGTATATGGAGATGTAGTAGTAGTAGTAGTAGTAGTAAAAAACTAACTATAGTGCATTAAATTAAAGGTGCAGTTTTGTTAAATGTGAAACATTTTGATGTGTGATCCCTAAAAACAACTGAACTATAACGTCAATCCGATGCCTGGACAGCACTTTCTCACATTATTTAGAGTTTAGACTTGGCATAACTTTCCACACAGTTATCCTTGTTTTTCTCCACCTACTTGCTTTTTTAAGTTTCAAGGTATGTATGTTACATTTGTTAAAATTATGTTTGTGGATTTTTGTTCTAAAAAAATTACAGCAATCCAAAGGTAAGTTAAATTCGTTAAAATTATGTTTGTGGATTTTGTGAATTTTGGTCCAAAAAAATTAATACCTTGAAATGTTTTAAACTGTTAAAGAAAAAGGAATAGCGGTGACTTCTTGAAACGTTACTTGATTTCCTCTACTAGGAAGGCCCCTTAACAGAATGTTTCTTTAAAAAATATTAACAAATGTACCAAAGTATATTTAATATTTAGACACGAGAATCTAAATCCAAATCCAAATTTTTTCAGGGGAGGACCCCCGGGCCTCCCTTCTTTTATTAGAGGATAAGTGTTCCTCCTCGTATGTAGCCCTACCTATGTCAAAATCCATGAGCTGCGCCTGGGGATTCAATTGAAACACACATATTATAACAGTACAAAAATTTACCCTTCCAACTAAAAATTTTGTAATAGTGTAAACTGTAAACCAAATTTTTAAAGGGAGTAGTATTTTATTTTTTGAAAAGAAAAAAAAATCACTCTGATTAAAGACTGTATATGGGTTCATATAGTACATCGTAAAATAACATTCAAGATGGTAGAACTCACATTTTGAAATTATTGGTGAATAAGTGTTTTTAAGATAAATGTGTCAGTTACTGTATTCTTAGTTGGAGGAGTCTAATAATAATGATGTATTTTGAGTCAGTTGGTTTTATTTGTATGTGACAGTGATTTTCATGTTAAACATGGGTGTTTTGTTTGTAGGCGCACCTACTCCCAGCGGCGGCAGCACCAGGCGGCTCGCAAGATACAGCAGTTCCTGCGCCAGTCCAAAAGCAAGTGAGTTCTTGTGTCACTATAGATGATTGTGTCTTAATGCTGTAATGGCAAGAGTCAGTGAAAGTAAGGTACCGTATTTACCTTTGTACCATCCGCACCCACATTTTCAACATACTCTCAAGAAAAAAATAATGCATGATACAGTTTCAATTGAATTGTCTTTTGTTCAAAAACTTAGTTAAATAATATTAAATATTGTATGATTTAATACGTGGACAAAGTCTTAAGAATTAAATTACGGCCAAAAAGTATTAATAGTTCCCAGCACCATTTGATTTGTTGGAAATAGCTACAGTATGATAAAAGCTCAAGGCTGGTTGACACGCTACTTCATGGCACACAAATGTCAGCAGTAGCAGTAGTGTGTACTGCACTCTGTTGGCAGTTGTCGGTACTTAGCACACTGTACTGTGGTTCTTTTTGGTGGAGTAATTAATCACTACCTTGGTGTTTGTTCTCCACACAGCCACATGCTGTGCTGCGAGTTCCTAGATACTCTCTCATCAGACTGGGCGAGTGAGACAAAGGAACTAGGTGCATACTATCTTGGCACCGCTCTGCACTGCCTGGTGTGACATGTGCTGCAAGCTCGGCATGTCCGGGCGGACTGGCAGATGCAGACACATGGCAGTTGTCTTGACTGTAATGCTGGCATTGCTTATTTACTACTTACGAGCTACATTCTGATGTTAAAAGGCTTCATACTTAGTTTTTCATTATAATAAATACTTGTAGCAGTCTGTAATGTATGATAAACCCAACTTTTCCAGGCCCTATTTGCCCAAAAACTTAGCTTTACATGTATGACCTATACCCCAAATTCTCATTTTTTTTATAGAAAAAATGTGCAGGTGGTACATGGGTAAATATGTATATTCTTCTCGTGAGAAGAAGTAATACAAGGTAGAGAGCAAGGCTACAAGCAGTGTGCTGTTGGCCCTAACATGTATAATTTGTATTTTTTCTTCTCTATTTCATTGCTTAATCACATATAAAAGGGTTAGTTTCACATTTTCTGGGAATGTCACCACTATATAACAGCTGCAGACAAGGAAGTTATAAAATGACTACCTTATTAATACAAAGGTTTAATGCATGCAATAGTATTAATTAACAATATGTGATATACATAATTTTAATATAATTTTAACAACTATAAATAATGAATAATATAAAATTTAAAGTGTTTGTATTTATTGTGACAGTGCTGGGTAGATATTGAACGGGCAGGTGGTAAGAGATTGGATAACCCACGTCTTTATCCTGTGACCCGCCAGCCGCTGTCTGGTGTGGCTCTAAAGCTGGTTTTACATACGTAATGCAGTTTACTTCTTTCTCAGCTTCTCGCATGCAGTCATTTTGGCAATAATTGCAATTAAATTTTGCCCGTTCGTTTCATGTTTCTTTTGCATGGCATAATTTAACAATGCAATATACATGCAGCCTATTAAGTATTACACAAGTGAATACTCAAAAGCTCAAGGCATTAAGCATTATTCATATTGAAAGTGAGGAAAATTTTATTTGATGAAGAAAATAATTGAGGACCACATAGGAAACAAAAACTGTGGACAAGGAAATGGATAGCGAGAAGAAATCTCGAGCGTGGAGAAATTACAGTGCTCCAAAAATAACTTTGGTATGCGCTCTCTGCACATGCAGATGTATTGCATGACCAATACAGCACCTAAGTGACATGCACAACTTTTTAATGTTTTAATTTAGGCTCGTCTTTCATTCAGCACATGCTAAAAATTAAATTGATACTATCTACCCTGAAACAAAATGACCTTCAAAGCATTGTCACGCAAATATTTGTTGATTTTATTCAGTCATTTAGTATTTTAAAGTACACTCATTTTTTGTACATGCATCCAACACTTTCTCTCGACTGTTACGTCTTTCTTTCCATCACAATACACAGTGTTTACAAGTCTCTCATTTCATTAATCTCCACTACTTGCCTCAAACACTATAGAATCATACAGAACCATGACCACAGAATAGTCAGGAATGTTGCTTGTTCTATGTACCTTGCGTGATCTTGCACTGAAACGTAAAGCATGTTAATTCTGGGAAATCAAGCCATTACTTGCATTGCATGTGAAATTCTGAGAATTTTGTCTCTCAGCTTCAATGCAAAATGAGCAGATTGCATGGAAATCACACATACATTTTGTCATGTAAAACCAGCTAACTATGCTTAATTCAAAGAAGATTTGGCCTCACTGCCCATTGAGGTAATCTGACGTCGCAGAAAGTGAGACAGCCATGCACTCTACTAGAAATCTATTGTGTGTTAAAGAAAGTCAGTGAATGGAAGGAGATGAAGAATGTTATAAAGGGATAAGGGTTTGTTGAAACCTTCTGTCTATTGAGGAGCATTCTTGAAGCCAGGATGTAAAGAAAGTCTATGTTAGGTTTACTTTTATGTCACTGTTAGAAGGGGCGAGGTTGACATGTCTGAGAAGATGAAGAGAAGTTGAGGGGTTAATTGTTAGTTGTTGAAGTAGTGTAAGAAAGGGAAGGGGATGAAGCCTGTCTGAGAAGAATGGGTATGTATAAATTCTAAGAATGTGGTGTCCTAGGCATTAAGTTGGTGGTAAATGTGTGTGTTAGTTATGAGGCAAGTATGTTTTTGAAGAGAATATCTGTGCTACTTTTAGTGTAGATACAGTGTATGAATTGTAGTTTGGGTGATGTAATGTGCAAGATGTAGTCAGTAAAATTGAATGATGTGCTAGTTCTATTATAGGCAAGACATAGTGTGAGGATTGATGTGCCAGTAATAGATTTACTGTACAATATGTAGCATAGTATAGTCATGTTAGAGTGTCATTGAGATATTTAGTGTAGTATATGAGATTTTGGAGATAAAATTTACAAAGTATGCTTGATACAGAATGTGAGCTGTAGAGTGTGAGATGCAGAGAGCAAAAGAAATACAGAGTGTGAAATACAGTGAGGGAAAACAATTAGTAGTGTGTGAGAGTCAGGGTGCAAGGGAGATGATGAGTGCAAGAAAGATGAAGAGTACAAGAGAGATGAAGAGTGCAAGAGAGATGAAGAGTGTGACAGTGATTCAGGGTGAAAGAGAGATTCAGAGGGAATTATAGCTGCAGAATGTGGGTGAGTTACAGAGTGAAGTAATGATGAAAGTGTATTAGAGATGGAGATTGCGAGTGAGCCGTAGAGTGCATTGGGAAACATCTTTGATGGGAGGCATGTTTGGTAAGCATCGTCAAGTATCTTTGGTGGTCCTGGGGCATCTTTAATATGTTGGCAGACATTCCTTGTATGTGTTGGGAGCACGGTCGTAGAAGAACAGGTCTGGACACTCGTCTATCTAACAATGTATTTTGCTTGACCCCCTTCATGTTTGGCTGTAGTTCGTCAAGTTACCGAGAATGTCGTACTTTTTGGCGCTGTTTTCCGGGCGGTCGGACTCAAACTCCGCCCACTTTTTTCCATTGTTAAATTTGTAAAGTAATTAAAGATTGCTGGAGCCTTTTCTTAAAATTGTGAGCGAAGAAAGTATTTCGTAAATTGATAAAAAATACGTTTTAATAAATTGTTTATTTTAGCGGAAAGGAAGTGGGCGGAGTTTAGTCGGACCGCCGTAACATCAGCGCCAATAAAACACAGTATTCTCGGTAACTTGGTGAACTACAGCCAAACAACAAGGGGGTTAAATATCGAGGCGAGTGTCCAGACCTGTTCTTCTACGGCCGTGGTTGGGAGATATACCTATATGGTGTGAGTTTTGATGGTTTGCAATAAATGTTAAGAGAGATGAAATGTGAAAAACTATGTGCCAGTAGAAATTTGGGATGTGGGGTGAATTAGTTACAGTTTGCTAGACTAATGTAGGTTATGTGACATAAGAGATGTTTTTTTATAGCTATGGTGTGTAAAATTTGTAGGTCTTGGAAGTGTTTGAGTCAGATTGTGTGAGAAGACGTGTATGAAATGTATTGTGTGAGTTTTGTCATGAACAATATTGTGTGTATGTTACAGTAACCCTTGTTGAAAATATTGCTCATTAATTCTGAGTTTGTGTCAAAGTAACAGCATAACTTAAGTACTACATGCTTATCTGTACTGTAACATGTGTGCATTATCTCATGTCGTGTGTGGTTTTGCTAAGTTATTTTTTCATCACAATTTGTTGTTATGACACAGAAATTGCTATTAAACTTGTTTTATTGATCATGACTGAAAAGTCATAGATTGTATCGTTGCAGTCTGTTGGTTTTTTCAGCATTTGTTTCTCTTCTAACAGTTTATTTTGCTGAAATGTGTTAAACATTTTACAAGACTGTCTGACACAGTGTGTAACCAGTGGCTCTGTTTTAATGCTGCACCAGTTTGTGGGATGTTGAAACAACACATTCGGTGAGTACAAGCCAATACAAGAATGCTAGTTAGTTTCCTTTATGAACAATTTAAAATTAAGTCATTTGTGCAGTAACCAATACACATACAACAAAAATAGTATACTGTATCTACATGTAGGCCTCTATAACATCTAATGATTTTGTGTCCTGGTCTGTGTTGCTTTCTTTACTCATGATGGCACCTGAGACCTCAGTTTTGTGATTATGGTATTAGACAGTAAGCTGTGGTAGATAATAAACTAAATGGCTCAGCAAAGATGCATACAGTCTTTTGTGTGGTCCTACTCTGTCTGTCTTATGAAGTGTGCAATATACTTGAATGCACCACCATAAATAATTGTATATTCCTGAGTATCTTAGCACATTGGTGGACCATTATGGGGTTCAAGGGAAGCAGCTTTAGAAAGTCTGCAGTAGTGGATACAGGACTTTTGTTAGTTGGTATATCTGCTGCTAAGCAGAGATCACTGCTTTTCATCTTTTGTCATTCTGGTACGTGTTTTTTATCTTTTGTCATTCTTGTAACAGTTTTTCATAAATGCTGTGCTGCCTTCATTAGTGTTACTGCCGTAAGAAATTGTATACACTCTTGCAGTTTATTTGTTCCCTTCTCTGCTTCTCCTGTGTTTGATTGTCAGACATAATGTTCTCGCTTCTTGTTTGGGTAAAGCATTTAGATGTGGCATGCCAAGTATTATTGGCTAGCGAACATGAAACATTCAGGAGGCATGTGGTAGGTATCGGAGCCAGTGACCTATCCTTTACTCAGCAAGCGATAGTCGAACTTGGGCCAGGTGTAATCACTGGTGTTTGCAAGAGACAGAAATTTCACTTTAAGGACAAGGCTGTTCCACTCACCTACAGAGGTCTGCCAACAGGCGATGCTTCCTGGCGGACTCTCGAGCTGGCAGATGCCAGTATAATATGGCAAGATAAACTAGAACTTGCACAGACTCCAGTTCGTGGCGGGGTGCACACCACTGTCACATGACTATCAGTAGGGGAAGTGGAGGAGATCAGTTACTGCTAGGTTCGGACGCATGAGAGTCGCTCCAGCGCGTCATGTCCGAACCTGAGTTACACTGTACAACCGAGTACACGCGCGTGAAATAGTTTACAATGCCCCGACACTTTTAAGATAAAAGTCTATGTATGGTTTAAGATGCAATGTTTTAGAATCAATAAATGTGGCAACGAGAGTGTCTAAATCAACCATTCACAGGATTTTGGCTTAGGTGGAAATACCGAAAAGAGTTTGATTTTTTCGGCATCTACAGTAGGAACGTGCCTACGTTTCTGGGAGTTAGGATGGGGAAGGGGGAAAGGGCAAATTACTATAAAAAATTATAGTTTGCATTGCCATGTGATTTGACGCTTTGTCTGTTAGAAATAAGTCGCTTGCAGCTGAGGTAGATGCAATGTATTCTGCCTCGGCCATTGAGAGTGCTACAGTTCCTTGTTTTCTGGATGTCCACAAAATAGTGTTGTTTGCGTGAAAAACAGCACTGCCGCTCACACTTTTACGGTCAAGCTTGTCCCTGGCCCTGTCCGAATTACTATAGCAGATAATCTTCGTATTGGCACAAGGTTGGAAAGTAAGACTAAAATACTAAAATCCTGGGTTTGTTGCAGGTATCTGAGAATTCTTTTCCTAGCTTTCCACAGCTGTTCAGTAGGTTTGTTTAGAAATCTGCTGAGGTAACACACTGAGTATGTTATGTCAGGCCTACTGACAGCTGCCACAAACATAAGCGAGCCTATGAGTTGACGAAACATTAAGTTTTCGTTGATGGGCACATCAGTGTCAACATGGAAGTCACTAACCATTGGAGTGTTTGCTCCTTTGCACGTCATCATATTCAATTTTGCAGAATTTTGTTAATGAAACTTTTCTGAGAAAACTTTACTTCATTCCCCTCTCGTATGATCATGGTTCCTAGAAACTCACTCAGAATACCGAGATCTTTAGCTCTGAATTCACCCTTGACGAAGTTTATCAAATGTTCCACTTCTGACTTCTCTCCTGTTACAAGCATATCGTCCACCCAGATAATAAGCCAAACTTTTTCCCCAACGTACAGACAAAAATCACTCGCCAATCTCTTTATCCCGTGGGACTTCATGAAGCTATGAAACCTCTCGTTCGACTTCCTGGGTGCTGACCTTAGACCGTAGAGACTGCTTTTCATCTTGAGTACTTCACCACCTTGGTTGTTGATTTCTTCAGGTGTTTGATGAAAATGTCGTTGTCTAAGTAGCCATTTAGAAAGGCTGTTGGAACGTCAAGTTGTCTGACATCCCAATTTTTTGATAGTGCAACTGATACCAGAAGTCGTATGGTTGGTAGTCTGGCCACCAGTGCATACACATTTGTCTCAGTCTTCTCTTGGAATCCTTTTGCAACCAATCTTGCTTTATTGAGACCATCATGTTTAGTCTTAAAGATCCATTTCGTTTCAGTTGCCCTTTTTCCTGGAGGTAGAACAGCAGGAGTCCAAGTTTCATGTTCTTCCAGAGCTTTTATTTCAGCTTGTATCGCATCTTCCCATCCATCACCTAGTTTTATGGCTTCTTCATAGTCTTGTGGTTCTCCAGTACATAGGCAGTATGCCATGTACAATTCATATTCTTTTAGATGAGAAGGCCTTCTCGCTATAATTTTTGGTTTCTCCTTTATGTTTTTGTCTCCTGTGTTGTCGAAGCCAATGAAGTCTTCGTAACTTTCTTCACTGAGTTGTTCTGGTGGCTCATTTTAGTTCCTTCTTTTGTCTTCACCTCTTCCTTGTCTTTTCTCGTTTCTGTGTGTATTTCTTTTGAGTTTGAACTTTCTTCTCCATTGATGGCGACCCTGTCTAGATGTCTTCCCAAACCATGTTCAACCATTACTTTCAACTCGTCGAGGTAGCATCTCTTGTAATAACAATTTTGTCCTCTTAGGGGTCCCATAGACAATATCCACCGCCTGAATAGCCCACCATTATCATAGGTTTTGCACGAGGTTCCTGCTTGTTTTCTCGTGGCAGTTTCAGCATGTAAGCCTGTGAACCAAATATCTTAAGCTTAGATAAATCATTTTCGCAGTACCAGATTGAGGCTGGAGTTCTGTCTTGCAGGGCATTAGTGGGTGATCTGCTCAGCTCGTAGGCAGATGCACGTACTGCTTCTCTCCAAAGTGAGCGGGGAAGGTCTGTCTCTGCAAAATTCCTCCTTACCTTGTTCATCAATGTAAGGTTCATTCTCTCTGCTTTGGAGTTTTGCTGGAGTGTGTATGGTGTTGTGTACTCTATTACAATCCCTTTCTCAGCACAGAATCTTTTTAGTGTGTTTGAGTTTGAATTCTCCACCATTGTCGAGTCTGATCCTCTTGCTTTTTTTTTATTTATTTACATTTCGTGGACCCTAGTGAGTCAAGCTCATGGATATGGAACTTGTCATATAGATTAACACATGACAACACAACACAAACAAATTCATAAAATGCAAGCAAGACAAAATATCATACGAGACTGTTCTTTTGTGGATACTGAAAAGTATGCACAATAATAGTGATTATTGCAAACAACCAATGCACATTCATACCTTTACTCTATTTTGATTTTAAGGAGACTATTGTTTTCTGAATGTTATAAAAGTCATGAGGATCAAATAGGTTATACAACATTTTCGTAAAAGTTTTTAAGTCATCTTCTCTGTGTATGTAATATGGTAGAAGGTTATACATTTCCATGCCAGAATAATATAGACTCTTCTCAAACTTGACACTGTTATGCTGAATCTTTCTCAGATTTAAAGCATTTCAGGTGCCATATGAATGTATATATTTATTTGTAGTATACAAATATATATTTTACTTTATTAATTTTAGAGTATTTATTACATATTAATTATATAAAGTTGGTATGTTATGTTTTTTAAATAAATTTCAACATGATGTCTTTGTACTAACATTTGATAACAATCTGATAGCTTTTTTCTGTGTGATAAGTATTCTTTTACTATCTGGGTGATTTCTCCAAAATTCAGTTCCATATTTGAGGACTGAATGTAAAAAAGGTGAAATAGTCTTGTTTAATAGCTCTATAATGAACCCTATAATTTAACCCTTTCAACACGGTGGTCGAGTGCAGCGCGCGTGACCTTGCGGCCGAGCGCGCGGCCGGCCGGCTGAGCCCCCTGTACGGGCCTCTTCTGTCACCAATCCACCCAATGCGCGCTCACAAATCCCTTCCTTCCACTAGTTTTTTCGCTCTACTTAAGTTAAATCAAACATAATTTTATGTGTTCTTTTTTGTTTTCATTGAAAACATTCAACATACCGTATTTATAAAATACATTTTCCAATTTTATTTCTATTATTTTATGAATCGGCCGCACACAGCAAGTCACAAAAAAAATTCACAAAAACGTTATGTGATGATTTATTGCGATATCTAAGCTGCAGCATAGTTCTCAATCACAGAAATGAATCTCGGTAACTTACTTATAAACGTTTCTTAG
>PNEQ01004462.1:62127-78029 GCA_003012365.1 Medauroidea extradentata | reverse complement strand
GGTTCGATAGATATCGATAGTTGATTGGAAACACATTTAAGGTCTTTTCACCCCCTTAAATGTTAAATTTCGAAAAATCCTTAAATTGGCCAATATGCATTTTTACGAGTTTCCTATTAAAGTAAAAATCACGATGATAGGCCGTCGGGTTCGAGCTCTATCGACGTTTCTTCGGAAACACTTTCACCCCTTTTCACCCCTTTAGAGGTCGAATTTCGAAAAATCCCTTCTTTGTGCTCGCCTACGACCAGAGGGGAACCCCCACAAAAAATTTCACGATTCTAGGTTCAGCGGTTTGGGCTGCAGTTTGATATGTCAGTCAGTCAGTCAGTCAGTCAGTCAGTCAATCAGTCAGCTTTCATTTTTATATATATAGAAGATCAATCCGGAAAACTTTTATCCAAAAATAGTCTTAGGCATTATTCTTCTTAGCTTTCAAATAATTAAAATATTTATGCTTATCGCGACTGTTTTCGTTGCTTTTACTGAATACTGACTTTTGTCATTTCAATACACATTCATAAAACCACCAATTCCATTTTCAGAGGTTTAAATATAGCATACTTTAATGGAATATTTGTATTCGTATATATTATGTTATCAATTATTTATTTAATACTTATATATAATATAATTCAGTGTGGATCATATGCTGGAATAATTATGATTTTACTGCGCAGGGAACACATCTTTATCGTTATGTTCAATAACAACCTATGCTTTTATGTAAAAATCATGTTTTGTATTTTAATAAATATATTTACAATAAATGTTTTTACAATTATATATTAGGTTGTGTCGTAGCATTTCCGTAGAATTCTTTAAAGTACGTTCCACACAGATTTGATTATAAACTTAAATATTAAATAAAATTTAAATGAAATGTTTATGTAAAAGTGCAGTTCCTAGCGTAGTCTACTCCGTGGTAAGTCATTTGTGAGAAAACAAAGAAAACTCTAGTTTACTAACAAATCAATATTATACATTAAGTTAAAACACAGAGATTTACAAATAAACAAACAGACACTATAAACTACTGTTGCAAGTAGATCATCCCTGATTTAAATATATTTATGATTGTAATTTGGATAAGGCCTGTCTTGGAACTACACAATGGATAAGACTAGTTTTGGAACAGAAACTGTTGGATAAGATGAGGTTTGGTAGATGCAAATCATCACGTAGAAAACAGTGTTACCTATGCTACATTATTACCTTCATACATGAATCTTCGTCTCTTTCGTGTGAAATAACGTGTTCATCAAATCATGTAAGACGTTCTCATTAATATTTACAAAGAGTATTTCATAGATTATTACACACTGAACACTAATTCGTCTTCAACAAACACCTTTACGCCATCTTCGTTGTCTCCAATGTTCACTGTGACATGATGTTCAATAACGTCTATGGAGTAGGCTAATGTAAATGTTTACGATCTCTCTAACAGTCACCAAAGTGGTTTTCAAGAGGTTGTCCATATCACGAAGCTTTTTAAGATTGAGTTTTACGGACTGGCCTACTTCAATGGTGAACATTCGCAATTCTTTAAATGTTTTAATTCAATTCCGCAGGCATTTTTAAGCAATAATCACATTTTACTTAAAATTTCTATGCGCTGATTCAAGTGCAATCGACGAAAAACGTAAAGTAATTTAAAAAGCCCGCCGGTACGCTCGACTTCAGCATGGCGTCCGCTGTGACGTCATCCGGCGAGAACCCAGCCTGCTTGTTGCCTACCGCCCATTGCTGTCGTGCGCACATCACGAGAAGTATGACAGAAAGTCAAAAGTAATCTCGACCTAGCGCAAAACGAAAGCTGTCCACATCTTATGTAGTACATAAGTGTTCTAATACGTACTTAAAAATAATCGGGAAGTTCTTTGTTCCTGAACGAAAACGTGAAAATTTCGCAAAGCAGTGGATATACAATATTCGGCAACACTAGGAATCATCACTACAATCATTAATGTTTTTGTCTTTAATACTTGCACATAATATTTTAGAAGTAAACTCTATACATGATATTTCAACATTCTTTAATTATTATTGTAAGCTAAATGTAATCTGAGTGACCTAAACACACACTAAGCACTGTTAAAACTCTAGGCAGTTACGATATACAAGTAAAACCAAGTAGAAAATTTTTAACTCTTAGGGCCGTATCTATGGACACCATTAGTTGTGACGTCACACGAGAGCGCTGGTTCCAAACAAATGTTTGTTTTGTAAGTTTAACATTGAAAACTCCGTTTAGCATCCCGACGTATTTTTGTAATTACGTTAAAAAATACAAATACTTTCGTTTGAACCTAAATAATGTCAAACATGAGTGCCGCAGGACTTCTCTCGTAAACTGATATGGTCGGAGACGAAAGAATTTAATACACGTAGCGAGAAAATACATTCGTGCTGGGCCTTGCGACTTGTAGCATGCATCGTTACGAAATAATTTTGTAAGGGGCGGATTTTGTTACAACTTAGGACGTTATAATGTGTTTAATAATATTAAAACTGTATTCGCGCATGTTTGTAGGATTGTTCAAACGAATTATTTTCATATTAGGCGAAGTTGGGCAGATGCTGTTAAAATATAAGCCCATACAAATGCTGCTGGTGACGAACATTAGAGGTGGCTTATTTATTTATTGTAATATCTCAGTCTTGTGGGTTTGCTAGCTGGGCTCAAATGTGTGCTAAGAAAGGTTAGATCTATTTCTGGCCAAGTGTGTTTATTGTCCCTGTGCGATGATTTTTAGTGCCCTAGCTCTACAATTTTTAGTGCCTCTGCACCACAATATTCAGTGCCTCTGCCCTACAATTTTCAGAGACTGCCCTACAAACAGTGCGTCTACCCTAAAATTTATAATTCCTCCTTCACTGCTCCATGATTTTTTATGCCCCTGCCCCACAGTTTTAAGTGCATCTAACACTGCCCCATGATTTTTTGTGTCATTCACACACATTTTTAAAAATTCAACTACCCTACTATCTTTTGTGATTATCCTAAAAGTTTCTGTACCTCTACCATGACCCTGCCCCTGCATTTTTTTAGTTGTCCTACCCTAAAATTTTCTTTCTGTAGACCTACATCAATCCAACTGTACTCTACAGTTTTCTGTACCCCTATCGAACAACTGTATCCTATCCTACAATTTTCTGTACATCTGCTCCATGATATTTAATATCCTTGCTTAACATATCCAGTACACCTACCCTATAATTTTGTTTACCTCTTTCCCATAATTTTAAATATTTCTTCCTCGCATTTCCTGCACCCCTACTGTACAATTTTGTGCTTAGGCCAATACCCTAAACTTTTCTGTACGGTACCTCTGCCTCATGATTATTTTTAATGTCTTAAGAAGATAAGGGGGGTTGTGGAAGGGATCCCAACATTGACAAGTATGAATGGACAAACTACGACAAATGACAGAGAGAAAGCTGATATGCTGCAGGCTCTGTACTTGTCAGTGTTTAAAACAATGGAGTACTGGAATAGTGAGACAAATAGACAGAATGGAATGTAAATGGATTGGGGACTTCGTCCAGGGACGGTGGCAGAGCGTGAAAGGAGGGGTATAATTGACGGCAGACAACGAGGTGACATCACGGATGCCACAGGGAAGTTTGCTGTATCCGGTATTGTTCACCATTATGGTGAATGGTATAGTTATTGGGATTAGTGGCAAAATAAGATTGTTTGCAGATGATTGTCCTTAGTGGTGGGCAGTGGGGTCAACTTGCAGACAGGACATTGACAGGTTGTGATTCTGGAGTATGGAAAACCAGATGAAGATCAATGTTTGTAAGACTAAGTTAGTCAGGTTTACTAGGAAGAGAGTGATAAGCAGATAGGATGGGCAAGAGATAAAAGAAGCCACACAATATAAGTATATAGGGGTTGTGCTGCAAAGTGACCTTTGGCGGACAAAGCAGGTGGTTACGAAGGGCAGAAGAGCTTTAGGTTTGCTGGGAAGGGTACTGAATGAGGCTATAGCTCTGAGGTGAGGGTGGAGAGGGTTACATTGTCACTTAACTAAGGGGCGGGGTAATATAGAGGGAGAGGAAGCAACAGCCAGAAGATTGAGTGGGTGTGGTGGAGAACAGAGCGGTGTAGGGAGTCTATGTTTGTGAGGTCAGCGAGGGAGTGGAATGTTTTGCACGTTGACTTGACTTTTTTTTTATTAGCCTCCAGTATACATCCATACAAGTGGATAGGAGTTGGTGACGGTGAAGGGAGTTGGTAGGTTCAGGGATGTTTTGAAGAGGATTTTCTAGAGATGGGAACATGTGATCTCACCGCTGTGCGGCAGCACAGTTGTGAGCATTTATTTATTTTGTCTCTGCAACACATTTTTAATTGTGCTACCATACAATTTTCTGTATCCCTACCCTACAATTTTCTGTACTTCTGCTTCATGATTATTTTTAATGTCCTTGGCTAACATTTTTAATAGTCCTACCCCTATAAATTACTGTTACCCTACCCTACAGTTTACTGTAGCTCTACCACATTATTTTTAGTGTCACTGCGTCACATTTTTAGTTCTCCTACCCTACAATTTTCACTGCATCTGAGTCTGACCTATAATTGCCAATGCTCCTGCATTACTATTTTCGGTACTCCTGTCCAAAAATGTTTTGTTTCCTACCCCACAATTTCTCCAACCTTGATTGCTCTGCCTAAGGTCATATTTTCTTAAAATTAAGTTGTAACTATAAAATACCCTTTGGGGAAAAGGTTAAGCAACATATTAAACTAGGCCTACCGTAAAAACGGTAAAATTGCTCAGTTTCTTATCCTATATCTTGTGCAGCATTCTGTACCTTTAATTACTGTCTTTCTGCACTTGTTATGTATTGCTGACGTTTTCGTACTTAGTATTCCGCACACCTTGTGAGGTAACTTAAAACTTGACTAGTAACGACAAATTATGACAATCATCACAAGCCATTATAAGAAATTGACTTTCTACGATTTTAGATCAGTTCCAATATTATTATTGTTTAAAAATTTCTTAGAAAATTGCCTGGAAAAGGCACCTAATGCGTTAAAAAACTTTTGGACGAAATCGTAACACAGTATACAAATGACAAAACATAATGATGAAGTTATTGAAAGAATGACAACGAATAATATAAATGCAGTTTCGATTAATCATCAGATGCTCAATTTATTGTTTTTGTACCGCACTTAATTGAACTGCAAGTAAATTATACTATTCAAACGAGAACAACATGCATGTTTACCTTTAGGTTAAGTAACCTCGCCACTATTTACACATACATAACTTCGAGTACGCTGCAAAATTATCTGTTAGACTTTGTTCGTAACTTATTTGATATAAATTAATTCTGAAAACGATAGAATTCGCTCACTCTCTCTAATACTCGATTTTTACGAACAAGAGCAAAAAAATATATCATTGTTTTGCATAGGCCCAGAGAGTTTGTTTGGAACCAGCGTCATCGTGTGGCGTCACACTAATGGTGTCCATAAACGGCTTTCGAATGAAAACCAACTGCTCACCAATGCTTTCTCTATGGGGATAGAAGTTCGTTGTCATTCGAAAGACGTTTATAGATACGGCCCTAAGTCGTTAAGTTTAATGTCCTACGTGAAGTTTGTACGCTTCCAGAAAGTGAACCGAACTAATAGCAAGCACGAGATTGACTGCAACCTGACCTCTGGTGATCGAGCATTCTATACATGTAAACTAGAGCACCTACCTAACTCGAGCAGATTACTTTTTATAAACGACGTTAGTAGCTCAGAAGAAAGAATATTATCTGTATATAAATATTAAATGAAAGGCAATCATTGAATTATTAGTCAGAGTAAGTAACTTGCACGCAGCATTTTAGAAAATACAAAAAAATATTGCGTTTCATGCATTACCCGAAGCCTTACATAGTTCGAGGTCCACCGGTAGATAGCAGCAGCATGGAAGAACCCAAGCAGGTTCAGAAGTCACGCTAGGTAGCAGAAAACAATAGAATGTATTAATGCTAATAATATTATAAATGCGAAAGTAACTCTGTCTGTCTGTCTGTCTCGCTTTCACGCCAAAACTACTGAACCGACTTAAATTAAATTTGGTATACAGATAGTCTAGAGCCTGAGGAAGGGCACAGGCTACTTTTTAATGCGAAAAAAGGGTTGTAAGGGGGTTAAAGGGGGGATGAGAAGTTGTATGGAACTATCGTCATTTTTAGAGCTAGAAGCTTGAAACTTGAGAGTTAGCGTCAGCGTTAAGTGGACCTGGTATATATAAACAAATATATATATATATATATATATATATATATATATATATATATATATATATAAGCAGTAACTATTAATAAAGCTCAGGGGCAGACACTTAAAGTTGCAGGAGTACATTTAGAGAAAACATGTTTTTCCCATGGGCAACTCTATGTGGCATGCTCACGGGTCTCGAATCTGCAAAATCTATATGTTTTGGCAAAACATGTATATAACATATAACATATATATATATAACATAGAAACATATAAACGTTGTTTATGAAAATGTGCTTACTTAAATAAACTCATATTAATCTTCATACTATCTTTATACTTCTTCGTTTATATGTATGTCTTATTTGTGAAATAATTAATAATTTAAAAACTGTTACCCAAAGACACTATTCCACGCGGACGAAGTCGCGGGCACAGCTAGTTTGTATATAAATATCGTAAAGCCTAGCAGGTATTGTTTGCAATTCAGTTCCCGTCAATATATATTACAAATATGTACAATTAGAAGATATACCAAGTTTGATTTAACGTTCGTAGTTAGTAAAAAAACATACATTTTTTAATGTAAACGTTAGGCGTTACGATCAATCACATAGCAACGAACCATCGCACTCCTTTTCATTACGTTTATTATTTTATGTGTCCTATTTTCAGATAAGGAACGAAAGAGTAAGTCAAAAATTAAAAAAATATATATAAGAATTATTTATTACGCGAGAGACAAACAATCGAACAGAATCGTCGGAAAAAAGAATCTGTTCAGCTTTTGGAAGCGTCTTGTAATAGGCTACACGAAAATGGCTTTCAGAGTAAAATCTTACGTGAATGGACTAGTGCATTTTTAAAACTATTATTAACATGTTAAGTACGGTATCGAAGAATGACTAATATTTTAGTGTGAATCTCACGACATAATCGCATTTCACTTGATATTCTTTCAGGTGAGATCTGTGAACAAGTAGGCTATAAATACGGCCCTGAAATTGTGCAAACCATTAGCTACACGTATTTGTTTGTATTAAACGCATATTCTGTAGCACAATTCACCACAGCGATAATATCCACCGTACTACAAGCTTAAAGACGTGTTGTGGCTGTAAGTCGTTTTGTAACTCCTAAAGTAATATACCGACACCATAAACAACGTAAGTGGCCATGCCTCGGCTAGGAAAACATGACTTCCCACCAAGCGAATTTCGCCAAGTCACGTCAAGCCAATCACAGAGCGTTCTCATCCCGTTTGAAAACTTCTGAATTTCTTACATTTACGCCAGTGTTTTTTACATGTTAGATGTTGTTTTAAGTCTCAGCATAAAGTAACCGTGTTATTTAGCAATAAATCTAAATGCTGGTAATGTTTTCAGTTAAATACCCGACACATGCATGTTCCCCATTGCTGCAGGATTAATCCCAGAAAATCTTTTGCCTTTCTTGCAAATTCTCCTAAACTGAGCTAAATCAGTATAGTAATTTACTTCACGTTTTATGCCAAAATTTTCAGTAATGTTCCTTCTTAAGCATATTCGTTTGTATGGTAGGAAAATGCCAGCTACAAGGTGGCTTCAAGTTTTCAGTCAAACATTTTTATTTCTGTTTTCCCTAAATCACAAACAGTGCCAAAACTGGTGAATACTTCTATTCTTTGGCATCAATAATAGCGTCCCGTTTTCTTACAAATTTTACTATCCTTCCTAAATACTCTATCTGGAGGTAAAAAAGAAATGGCCAACCAGAGGGTAAATAAGGTTTATATTCTTCATATTACCGAGTGCATGTGTAGAAAGCCAATGTTCTAGCATGCCTGTCATTGAGTTTTTCTTATTTAGCCACTACAACCATATGTATGTGCCACAATCTATAAAATCAGTTGAACATAACCTATTGTAAACTGCAGATGATATCACATTGAAATCATTAGCAAATTGGTTTTGCAGCCAGGTACCTGTACAACTGCCTGCTGTAGTGTGCAGCTTGGCCAGATAGTTTTGAACGTAGCTATTTTTTTTGACAACCGGAACTAAATTTACGGCTTTTCTGTTTTGAGTGACAGATAAAACATTCGCTTTCAGCTTGTGAATATGGTACTTAACTCGGAGGCGTTCTTTCACTTTTGAGTCGTCTATGTGTTTCATCATTTCTTTTAAACTTATAGATACAAGTAGAACAAGCGTAGTCTAGAAATTGATGTTAAAGTCTTTAACAACTATAGTTCGAAAATACTGATATTTAACATTCAGAGCGAGAGGAGTATCTACACTGCGGGCATGCCAACTTTTACCAACAGTGAGATCACATGGTTGGTAGTGGTGTTGTGATTTACTGCGACTGTACTGTGACTCAACTGGCTGATATAAAGCAACGAAAGTTTTCACCGTGTCTCTTTTCGTTGCAAATGTCTTATTACTAAGTTCTTTGGCAACTTAAACTGTTTATATATTTTTTTACTACGCGCTGAATACGAACTTGGGACACATAAAGTTAATAAAAATAATTTCTGGTGTACCTAGAATACAGTTGCACCCTTCATTTGACAAAAGTTCTTCACGTGATGTTTTATAGTGATGGCTTCCCTGGAGCTAATTTTAATTTTTGTACGTTCTCGTTTAGGTACTTCATCTGTGCAATACTTTAAAAGCAAGTAGTCCTAGCTAGTTTTGTTCCTCTCGCTGTAAAATGCCTGGAGAATTCTTCGTACGTCCTACATGTTTAATGTGTCACATTGTTACATCATGATAATCTAAAAGTATAACTCATTTTATATATCACCTTACCTCCGTTGTTTATCTTTAGTGTACGGAAGTAGGCCTACATCAAAGATTCTGTCATACTGGTTTTTATGTATTCGCGGGTAGCATGTACTGTCGCGTACACCATGTCTTTGATGTAGCATGTGGGTGCCGTGTACATAATGTATTTCGCTGTTACCCGCAAATTAAAGTAAAGAACAGTTAGGTCGGGTTATCATGCTGGCCACGAAATATCCTTACTTCGGCCTATTGTTTCGTTAGGGACTTGATCTTTCATAGCTTGACGTGCAGTCATGACTAAATGGCAGGGGGCACCATCCTGTAGAATCCACGTAGCACATCTCGTTGCAAAGTCAATATCCTCTGGCAGAATTGGCAGACCGTTCATAACAAACTCGGTGTACAATATGTTGCCCAGCGTTCATTAAAAATAGTGGGGACCTACAACACCTTTCCAACTACGCCACCCCATCAATTCACGCTCATTCGATGTTGGTTTTCCTGTTCACACAACCAGTGAGGGTTGGCGGATGTCCAGTGATGGCTATTTTTACGGTTTGACACACCTGTGCTGTGAAACATTGACTCATATGCGTTGACTCGTATGTAAATAATACGTTTTTGAAAAAATTCCATTGGCTTGTTCAATCCCGATTGGCAGAATTCCAGCATTTTGGCCTCGTCCCCCTCCGAAAACATCTGTAGTATGGGTGCATCTTTCAAAATGTGATGCACCTTGGTGTGCGAGATATGTAGGCCTAAGGGAAAAATACGTTAACTTGTGTGTGGGTGTGTGGCCACCGCACAGTGGACCAATATGGAATGCGAACAGGGTTACTGCATTGGAGCTTTGGTGGTTGCAAATCGCCAAAATCGCGAGCCCGTTTTACAACTGCCCGAGACGTGTCTGCCTGCGCATTCTAGATACATTGCTGCACACATTCTAGATTCCTCTCTTCCATTGTATTTTCCTACAGAAAATCACATGCTAATGACCATGTGATCTATTCCAATACCATCCAATACAGCTGGATACAACGTGATGATATGTCAACAAATACTCATAATCATAATCATGTCTGTTGTTTCCGACGTTGAGTACATGAAGTAGGCACAGAACGTAGGGTAACGGAATGTGATTGTGGTTTGTGTCCGCACTGACTGCGCTTGTCGCTGGTCTTCAAACCCACACAAGTCCTGCAAACATAATTTCTGCCCGGCACTCCACATCAAAGCGCTCCTTGCTCGGTACTGGCACAAATGTCAACATATTTTGCATTTTCCCGGCCACATGTCATTATTATTCTTGAAGTACACGTCGATACCTACTAAGGACAGGCCACCCAGTCTATTGCAGAAATTTAAAAAAAATATCTACACTATTTTACTTGCGCAGGCCAACAAAATGGCATTTTGCCACTAGTCGGGATGGCACATGACGAAGAAGCCGATCCCATGTTTTCATTGGGCAGGTGCTCTCTACACAAAGCAGAGAAGATAGTGTTACTATTCTTGCACAAACACCAGCGTTAATACACACGCACACGTGTGTATATATATATATATATATATATATATATATATATATATATATATATATATATAGTTATGTATGTTTCCTATGGACTCCGAAACGGCTGGAACTATATTGATACAATTTTACCATGCAATCTTCAGATTAGCCCGGCGGGCGATCCTGTGAAGTTAGGTACTAGTCCGACCAACAGCATTTTTTTTTTTTTTGCGTTTTACCAACTTCGTGTCATATTTTCCCTACAAATAAGTTCATTAACAAATTAATTGATGATTATAAATATATCAAGTAGGATTGGACTTGGAAGTTTGCGGCATGTCAATGTACAGACTTCGATTCTTGGCTATAGAAAATTAATGCTACCCGGGTCGCATGTGTTTATATGTGTACACATGTTTATCCTGAAAAGAAATGTAGTTGTATCCAAAAAGACATAACAAGAGTTTGAACTACGAAATGGACCTCAATTCTCAAAGTATCGCAACTGTAATCTTTTATTTTTCAATGTTTGATGCAATGGAAAAGCCACTGCACCATACATTCCCCCGCTCCAATCCCTTTTTAAGCTGAAAGTAGCCCAGAGTAATTTGTATTTACTTAGTTTGTAATTGTATTGTGCCTTTTTGCAATCAGTTGAAACGAACACTAACACCCACTCCTGAACTCTGACATTGACATTAAACTGTATCTTCCTGGCCAGGAGTCAAACTCAGGGAACTTAGCTTAGTGGCCAGGAGCTTCCTAAGTCGTACTATTAAAAGTTGGAGTTTTCTTTGTTGTGTCGTTGTTGTTCTAGAATATATTTGCGGCCAGTGTTAATACATCTAATGTTTTTTTTTTCCCCTTTTGTGTGGCCATTCTGGACAAGACATTTTGGTTACACTATTCTCTAAGATTTAAAATTTTTGCAAATTGACTTCGAGGGACGTAAATGTTAAACTGGTCCTATTAGTGCTGAATAATGTACCATGCTAATTTAAGTGAATAATGTGACGTAAAGACCGTAATTAGTTACAGAAAATTTAATTAATGAAATAAGTACAGTATGATTAAGGGCGCGGTATACCGCAATTTTCATCACCATTAAAAAAAAATTGAACTTGTTAAACTTTTATTTTCAGTTTCAACATTTCTTTAATACAAATAATTTTTATTCTTTATTTTTATGAGCATGACATTGTAGCCTGTAATGTCTTTATCCACTGTGATTTTTTTTAGTTAGGTATATCTGTTGGTTTTAGTGTAGTCCTTAAAACGGAAACATGCGAAATACGACTTTAACAAGTCATTACGCGAAAACTATGAGAGTTATAAAATTTTCTTAAGAGCCAAATTTAGTCATATTTTGCGTCTAAAATAAGAAAAAAATATCTGGTACAGATAAAAAATTAAAAAATGGTGATGAAAATTGTGGTAGACTGCGCCCTTAATGTCAAGTAATGTAATTAAGAGTAAATATTATCTGAAAGGACTGTGATACAAACGTGTTCTGTATGTTGGCAAAATTAGTGTTACATGTCGTATTGTCAACAACTTATATATTTTTTGTAATGTAATTTAAAAATATTAATTTTTCCTTTGACCTAATTTATAGTTTTTTTGCCGTCACTATCAAACCTGGCTGTGCCTTAAACACAATAACTTACAACAATATCTTATGTTTCTTAAATTTCCAATGTCAAACGACATCTCTAACTACAGAGTACATGATAAAAATCTATTCCGTCAGAAAATAAATAAATTTTATTGTCTTCGTGATTATACTTTCAGGCATACGTCTGAATAACTAAATTTCGATAGTCCTCTTATAAGCAAAAATTACTTTATATTAAATTTTTTAATGAAAACTTTCTCTTTGGGAAAAATTTCATATTAAAAGAAAATTATTTGCGTTAAAATTCAACATTATATTCGCGTATCATACAAACTTTTAAGTGAGAAAACATTTTTGTTACTTTTTTTATGTGACAGTTTACCTCAAGAAACTTTATGGTGTAATATTTTTGTAAGAAATTTTTATCAGAAAAATTTAATAATTTAAAATCAATATCTGTGCTTTTTCCTTTCCAACTTTGTGGCTACAATACGAAAAACTTAATAAACGTTATTTTTAAAAAATTTCATCATTAACGGCCTAGTGCATGAAGCCTACTTGAATAAATACTTGTAGATGTGTAATAAATTGTGATAAATATTAAATATATATGCTGACTGTGATATTTGTTGCTGTCAAATTCGTAACTTACCACCGACTGATGTTCTGAAAATTATGTACAGTCAGTTATAAACCATTATTCAATTATTTATGTATCCTCAAAATTCTGTTGTTCCATTAAAATTGTGCTGATTCTTATTCCAGGGCCCTGAGTTGGCCTTTTACAAACCTGTAAGATGTTTGTTTGATTTATTTATCTGTATTGCATTGTTGGAAAAATCTTTTAATACACGTCTGCAGGTATTTTATTTATTTATGACTTGCACACAGCATAAAAATAGTTTTCATCAAATAGCTGAGTTACGTATATATATTGCTGCAGATATTAAAATCATGATTTATTAAGTGAAAACTGAACTTTGTACCACCCAGAATATTAACCAAATGTAGTTGTATATACGGGAAATATGACACAATGTACAGACCAAAACTACAAAAGAAAAGGCGTTTAATACGTTACTATCCTTAAAGCTTGGGTACATAAATATGTCTGTCAAAATATGTGTTTACATAATTTTTCATTGAGAGCTCCACACTTAAAGAATATTTTAAGAATATAGGCTAACTACAGATGTCTAGAGAAGAGCTCTGTTGATTACACTTCATGGTCGTTTGCTTTTGCAGATTTCTCTGAAACAATTAAATATTTGCAATAGTATTTAATACTGCTCTAAACTAGACAATTTAGACAAGTAAACCACTTTGTTAGTTAAACAAATGTTATCTTAAGAGTTATACAAAGTAGTATTTCTGAAATCTTTACTAAATTAAATGTTAATGGCAAGCAAAGTGCTAAATGTAAGACTAAAATAATGAGACAGAAACACACTTATGCACAAAAATATATGCATATTCTAATTTAAAGAAAATTTATAGTAACATTTGACGAATAATCGGAAAATGCTATTAAGAGGTACAACTTTTTGCTTAGATTTGTAAAAAGAAGTATATAATTTAGATTTGCAAAGAAGTTTTTGACACCGTAGATATTCTTGTTCACAGATGTCGGTTTCGTAGCTATATAAAACAGTTTTAATAATCAGGATGGACTGGTTATTACATTCAGTGGAATACAAACATTACAATAATGTGATATGGGTAGCTACAACACAAATGTACAGTAAAAGGTAAATTAAGAGGAAAACCCAAGTAAACTCCCCGGCAATTTCCGACACGTTTACAAAACAGGTAAGATGGCAAGGGAGGTTTCACCAAAATATTTGTTTGCCAGAAGGTAAACCATAATCGTTCGCAAACGAATATTTTGGTTTTACATTTTCTGCTTCATATAAATTATATGGTTTAAAAAAACTTTCCAGCTTAAATAAAATTTGTGTGAAGGAATATTTTTCAAAATTTTCTATTTTACAAAGTTTTGAAACTAACTTATTTTAGTTAGTTAATGGCAACTAAACAGTGTTATGACATAAGTATGTGAAATATACCTACTACGAAAAACTTTAAAGATTTTGTCTTAGTGCCCATAATTATACCTCAATGACCTGTCAGTTTTAATATATTAAACTATTAGAGCGAGATAGTTTCATTAAGTAGTTTTATGAAGCCTAATTCCTTTGAATATATAACTGCTTATACAAATTTAAATAGTTAATTACGTTTAAACGGTTCATATTTAGCAAACTGATTTGAAATTATAAAAAATATACTTTCCCAAAATTTTACCCAAAATTGAGAGTCTTATCCTATTGAGTGTATTCGGTATTTGCAAGGTACATATTTGTATTTAGAAATACTAATTTCGACAGAATCTCTAATAATATCCTGCACGTAGGAGTCAGAAGGAAAAATTAACGAAAACTGGCAATGCGATAAATTATGAAGATTATGTGTGGGCTACTATCAGCAGCTGACAAAATTCTTATTAAAATAACTTAATCAACAACAATCAAGCTGGATTCACAACCACCTCTAAGCGTACGCGCGTACGTACGTGTGAAAGTAGAAACACCTATTGTACATGCTAGCATTCACATCCTCGCGTAACATGCGTACGTACGTAGTAAAGTTGATCAACTTTCTACTTTGTACGTACGTACGCTACGTGGTGGTTGTGAATGCAGCACATGCACACGTAAGACTCAGTTAAATGTTAATTTATATTGAAAAATAATTTATCTTGTGGTCATGAATTATTTAATTCGCTGCGAATAGTAAAAATAAATTACGATAATCTATTACCGACATTTTGTTATGACATAAACATTTTCCGCGCATGTCTAGATTAAATATTGTGTTGAATTCAATCCCTAATACTTAATGTACGTACGTGTGTTCGTACGTACGTTAAGTGTGGCTGTGAATCCGGCTTCACCAGGAAATAATTGCATTACTTATATCTATTTTGCGCTAATTTGCGGCGACGTATTGTTGTATGAAATTTCCAAATAAATTCGTTTGCGTGAAATTTACACATTTCACTGATGTTACGTAAATAAGCCAAATAAAAATTAGTTGCACAAAAAAGTTTTAATCTGTTTTTAATATTCAGTAATCAGACAAACATTACGCTCGTCGTTGTAGAGCATTGCTTATGTTTCATGTTTTTGTAAAACTGTACGGAGTATTCAGGTCACTTTGTGTACAATATTGTAGGCAACTTTCTAGAAACGTTTAGGAAGGTTAGGTACTGGTAACACAACATTTTACCCATATATTAACTACTTTTTTACAATTCTGAATGAATGTTACCGGAAAACGCGATTAATTTTAGTGCTTCTTAGAAAGAAGTAAGTTTACTTTTAAAAAGGAACAACCATTTCTTTACTATTTACAGATAAATCTTCCAAGTTCATTGCAGTCACATACACATTTACACATTTTACTACAGAATTCGTAAGAAAATCCGCAATAAAAAACTGTCGATTGACTTATATGCAGACACAATGGTAGAAATAAATGTGCAAATGATAAGGTTAAAAATAGTTTTATGTTTAATAACATGAGAAAAAATTCAAATTGATAAATAGTTGAGTTCTAGCTTTAGACTTCAACTGACACAATGTATTTACGTGCAGAAGCACTATAATAAGTTTGTGACATAAGTAAGGAACATTCTGTGTGTGTATATATATATATATATATATATATATATATATATATATATATATATATATATAT
>PNEQ01004462.1:25811-61127 GCA_003012365.1 Medauroidea extradentata | reverse complement strand
TATATATATATATATATATATATATATATATATATATATATATATATATATATATATATATATATATATATATATATATATATATATACACACACAGAATGTTCCTTACTTATGTCACAAACTTATTATAGTGCTTCTGCACGTAAATATATATATCGTATTACAATTAGTGTTATGTATAGTGTGCACAAGTTAAATAAAAGGTTTGAAATAAAAATACAGTGTGCTGTTTTTATCATAAATTTCTTCTTAAGTGTTTTTGGCTAGTAAGCTACGTAAAAATAAAAAAAAAAAGTATGTTACATGTTAAAATAATTCTTTGACATATGTGCGAGGGTAAAACAATTACATTTGAAAACACATTCTTAAATTACCTGAAATGAGTGTTATGAAATCTAAAATAATGTTACTCAACTGGAAGACCGCGTAAGTAATTTTTTTGCAGTACAAAGATTTAAAATACTAAGGATATCTCCAATATTTAGATACGAAACTGTGGATAACACTAAAGTTAGTTTTTGAGATAAAAAACTTTTAGTCGAAAATGAACTTTAATTTTCATAAACGTCTTAAACGTCGTAACAAGAACTTACACGCAGTTATAATTTATACCATATATTAAAAAAAAATACGCACAAAAATACAAATTAACAACTTACAGTTCATTTTACACCTTATTTGTAGCAACATATACTATATAGACCAGTTATACTCCATTCCACGTGAGTTTGGATAAGTTTGATAGCAACTTACGGGCAATTATTTGTAATATTTTGTTAATTGTGTCAATTTACAAGACAAATTTTACAGAACAAGTGCTGAAATGGACATCTCAGGTTTGTTTTACAGCTAAACATGTCTTGCATTGTGCATTGAATTACAAAATACTGAAAATTATTGTCCATAAGATTCTGTCAAATTTATCCAAATTTATATGAAACAGAATATAACAAATTACCGTTTATAACGACAAATTACACCCCGTAACACCGAGTAAGTAATTAGTGTAGAGCATTTGCCTCCAATTAAAACATTCCGGGTGCATTTCCCGGTGGAGTGGACCTCGATGTTCACACGTGTGAAGAATCATGCCGGAAGATACCGTTTATTGGCGGGTTTCCTCGGTGTTCTCCTATTTCCCCCTGCTCCTTAATTTTGGCGTTGGTCTACACTCACCTCGTGTCACTTCTCACCGACAATTCACAGATGACCAGACAACAATAATAATTATTACCTCATTGCAAACAACGTACAATTCACAGCAACGACTCACATCGCCAAGTAATTGTTTACATTGGCAACTACTAGTCTAGTGCATGAACGAGGAACCATGAGAACTGTCTACAGTTCACACACATTGCCTTCACAAGTTTACTCATTACAAGTCTCGTAGTGCCTCGAATATGTTTTTCATATCAGTGGTTCACCGTCTGAGAAATTTTCTTAGTAAATAAAATTTCAACTTCGTAGCATCATTACCTCGATCATCTTCCTATTCGTTATATCAACTGTGATAGTTTGCTACTCGTAATTTTGAAGGCTTAGACATGTACTACCAAACTGAGAGCTCTATGTATCAGCGACTGCCCAGTCATATATGGAGGAAATAAACCACCAATCATAATCACACATAGCTATCAAACGACAGAATTACAAAGGAAAACTTGTATCATGCGAAAGCTGCCGAACTAGAACAATGCTCTTACAATAATTTTCCCGCAGAATAAATTGTGAAACAGTTTCAAGAACCATTCAAATACATCACAATCATTTTTATGTGTTTATATTCTTCTAGGTACTTACAGAAAACACTGCACGAATAGTATTCCTAAATCACATTGAGTTTTTCCGTGCTCGTTGGCTGAAAGCAGATAAGCAAACATTTCTAAATTACTAATTAACAAAATAAGTGTTAAAACGTATTACAAACCAATATAAAGTTTTCTTATCCTCCAGTAATTGGTAAGCAGTTGGTTATGCCAGAAGATTAATGTGTAGATTTATCATGCTTACATGAAATATAACGTTATGGTAGTTAAGTATTTCCTTCGTTACATATATGTTGTTATAGCCCAACTTTCTGACATAACTAAGGAATGTAGGTCTAAATGCTAAAGAATGACTTACTTCTGTTGAATACTTAGTTTGTAAGATCATAGCTTCTTGTTTCTCATTAAAATAGTCTGCAAAGTTAAAATACTAATGCATAGAAGTAAGTGATATTCAAATGCTGCAAATGTTTTATTTGAAGAATAACTTAAAACAACCTTATTAGTGTAGATTTATAACCTTGATATAAAGTTCTACATGCCGTTGTTTTTCAGCATCTGGAAAGTTACAGTTGTCCAAAAAAAGTTTATCCGTTTAACTGAATTTTTTAGTGGTATTTGAATTACCATAATAAACATAAACATTTTATATATGTAACGTATTTATTTGCAGTTTTAAATTGAAATAAAATATTAAAATATTTTTTCTGAAAACATATAATACGAAATGACTGTACACTTGGCATGATTGTTTTATGTACGTACCAGTTTGTTGGTACACATACCAGTATTCCAGTATTAATAATATCGTACAATGCGTCAAAATACTTTCGTCATAATACGCCAAGATACTTGGGCTTTGTACACTGTTACCTTTGAAGGAATGTGTCTTAAATCATAAAATTTCACGTTGCGTATTACGTCCCGTTTCGTCCAGAATTAAATTTAATTACTATTTGCGTCGTCACATCGTCTAAAATTATGACAGACAACTTCGCATTTTTCCTCTTTACGTCATTATACGTGAAAAACGATGCTGGGTTGAAAAAGGCTTCTTTAGTTGAATCCTGCTCTTTGTATTTAAATAACGAAGACAATATAAAATTTGAACACATTTTACTATACAAGTTTTTTGAAATGAGTACATTGGCTATGCATTTGTGCAATAGGATATGAAACGACACACTTTACCAAATTAATTGAGTAACTGTTATTTAGCTCTTTCTTAGGGAGTCTGGCAAGACAAAATAAAGCGAAGGAGTGCATTAGTAATACGTTGGACACGCATTCAGACGGATTTGGGTTCGTTGTTCGTCTCCAGCCATCATGAATTCGGGTTTCCATAGATTTGCTAAAATCGCTTCAGGTGGATGCTTGACTAATTACCTAACAAAGCCTACATCTGAATCCCCTTCCTGTCCTGTATAGATTACAATTGGTTTAGTTTGGTACTCGCGTACGATTGAACGAAGGTTAGAACAAATGGATTCCTTCATCTCACCCACGTTAAGGTAACAAGTAGGCATATGTCATATATGTGTTGTCCTAATGATGTGATGTACTGATTACGATAAAGTGTTTATGACATTCCCGCCCATTTTTCAATGTTCTCTAATTTTAAGTCTCTATTCGCCGATATCACCCACTCTTACTAAACTAGACCTAAGCTAGCCAATGCTTAGGTTTACTCATAGCTTAAAACAGTGTACCGAATGATGAGTGTTTCACCATTACAATGGCGACTTTTGTAGGTCCTTCTTAGCTAAGCGTTACTTCAATTTTGATGGAGAACATTTTCGCAAGTTGTTACTTCAAATGTCTAATACATGTGTGGTATCCAGACAGTCATATTACTGAAAACTTGGAAAAAAAAAAAAAAAAAAAAAAAAAAAGGTTTAACGATACTGTAAAGTTATATTTATGAGTCAAAGTTAAGTGATTTGTAGATAAATATATTATCGGTGTTAGAAAGATAATTTATGTAATAACGATAGATTACACGTGAATTTTTAAAAAGTGCATATGGAAATTCACACTTATAGTGTTCACCTTTCACTTGTCATTTGATAGCAGACGGCTATTAATGAAATACACATTGGACTTAACTGCAAGTAGTTATCATTTCTGTGATAAGTCAATAAGTGATAATGATAACAAACATAAAAAAATGTTTTCTTTATTTAAATTAATAACTCGCATGTTTAACATTTTTCAACGCCTCAGCAGTGTCAACTTTCTATTATTTATAAATGAAATTTGACTAGAGCGAACGGTGATGTAACTTGCAAGATATCCGATTTCTACTACCTTAAATAGTAAATATATTTTAGCATAGCTTAACGTTGATAATGCAGGACAATTTTATGGAGTTAAATAATTTGACAGATAAAAATAATGGTGATACTAGCTTTAAGTTACCAACTGTGTAAACACTCTTCTCAGAATTTACCTTGTTTTGCGCAACTAGCACCTTCTTCAGGCGTAACGCAGGGAGATTTATACTTATTGATAAACTCTATAAATTTCTTCGGTATGAGCTTGCCACTATTTTTGTCAGCCAATCCTATAACTCTTAAATTGCAGTAGACTCCGCACTGGAACAAAATTTAGCAGATCCGTTAATCTAAAGCTAATTGAACGAGGAAAAATTATTATTTGCAAGTAGATTATTAAAACTGCATTCATTCATGTATACTTTGTTTTGATGGTGGTACATAAATGTTTGAGGGCTAATTGAGAAGAAATAAAAATTATATAAGGAATGGCCCGGCGAAAATGTTTCAGTTTAAAATCTTAACAAAAATCATAGGAAAGAGAATCTGGAACATTCTGTACGGCCTTGTTGACAGTAAAGAGTGTTTTTTTTTTAAATAATGCCTGGTAATAATACAAATTTATTATTTGTTATAAAGTTGCTTATTTCAAATAACGACTAACCCTAATTAATTTGTTGTCATAATAGTAGCTATTATTACAAATATGTGTAATGTAAGTTTAGCAGTGGCGTCAATATATTTATCTACCATCAACGGCGATTCTATTAAACTCTTTTTATCTTGTTCGGAAGGCACAGATTTGTCCTATTTAGTCCGGTCAATTCCCGTGCAATACTACGTAATTGATCTAAGGACGCTCTGCCCTTGCCATGTCAGGAATATTTAATCCAGCCAGCAGCTGAGGTAATATATTTTTTTGAAAGATCTTGAGTCCAACTAGTCCCGCTCAACGACATATAACGAATGTGGCTACCATGGTTATGCGTACAACAACTACTCAAAGTCACGCAACACTTTCACCCAGTTCACCTTAACAATTATTAAATTGTCCACACTCAACACGTATCGGTTACACAGGGACTGCAAGATATGTACGCTCCTGTCTGAAGATACTGACGGGAGGTTGTTTATTACGTATCACATTATATCTGCAGAAACTTTCTCTATATCGGAAAGCAAAATAAAGTAATCAGTCATTAAACATTGATCCAGTATATTGAACTGTCTTAAAGTGCCGCACTATAATTACAAAGAGTTTACGTGAAGTTAACAACTCCAGACCGACGGAGGAATAGGGTAGTCAGGCCGCACATATTGACAGTGCGTGTGAGCACTTTCCAATATATTAAACTTCAACGTAAAGCTATTCGCAGGGATGGTAAGCAGACATAGTGCTCTTTCAAAGTAAACTGAACCATTAGCTGCCCTGTAATGTTGACACTGGCAAACAAAAATTTAAGTGCAACATCATATCTATACTCATGGTTTTTCTTACGTGGTAGCAAGCGGGTCAGAATTATTATAATTATTAAAGTTGCAATCATTCATCCAAAGAAATACTTACTTAGAAAAGTAGGTAAGTGCCTTAGGAAATAATTAGTAAAGAAAAGTGAAGTGTGTAGTATGATTATAGTTTTCAACGAGATGGGTACGTTACACAGGATATATTATATATGGTGTCCCTCAGCTCTGATGCAGACATGACAGTGTCTGAAGGCGTGTTGTCATACTTACTGTAACATTGCCTGCATCGTCACTGATATATCACAAGCAGAAACAGTGCTAATTTATTACCGACAGGTATATTGAACGTAAGATTTGTGACATGAACCCACGGACGCGATGGATACAGATTGATCATAATATGCTTCGAGGCGTTTTTCTCTTCTATGTATCAACTTAGTCGTTTCCGGCCAACCACTATCTATATAATTTTGACCATTTATTCTTCTCCGTGTTCGGTACAAATTTTACTCATCATCACAATACTTATTTTTATTTTTAACTTGCCTTAATTCAAGGCCAATCAATATAATATGGACTTTTTAAAGTAGTTCGACAGAAAAGTTATAGTTTTTGATTTGCTTTGAGTAATGTTGATTTTATACACATTAGAACTAATTGTATTTTGTCCACAACATACGTTATAAAATTATATAACTTTATCCAAATAAACGTCGGGTAATCTACTTTACTGCACGTTTTTGATACGCACGTGCAATAGAAATTAACTCACCTACAAACACGCGTACATATTCATATAAACACAGTTAATAGAACTGCTATGCGGTTTTTAACGTAATGTCTGGTGTCAATATTGGAGACAATTTTTATTTTAAAATCGAGGAAAAAACGGTTGTTTCGTAATTTTTCATACGAAACCAATTTCAACTTGCTACGACTGACAAATTAAGTAATTAAAGAAAACTTTGCTCAAAATAATTTATGTACCTCAGTATTTTAATACATATAGGTAAAGTTAACAGTTATATTGTCAATTACTTTTTCTATTATGCAAATTACTAACATTATTTTTATTGGACCAATTTGTCATCAGAATATTTTTTTCTGCTTCCACACTTGGAACGCATTTGAAGCTATTATTGCGTTAAGATAAAAAAACCCGGAGAACTATACAATATATTATAAGTGAATTTGAAACCCAGGGCACTGACAACAAAAAAAGTGTTTTAAACTTTAACCTAATATTATAATAGTCACAGTATTGTGATCGTTTTTACATTTCGGTTTGAAATAATAGTAATCCATTCCATTAGTCGTAAATGAATTCTCAATACTTTGACTAGGATTTGCAGACATTTTGAAACTTGTATGCAGAAGAAAAAAGGGCTATTCTATTAATAACAAATAATTTTCTTGTGTGGAATATTTCTGGTTCACAACCTCTGGCGCTTTAAATTCCGTGATATGAAAACTGCGGGTTTAAGTTAAACTATTTTCACAGCTCATGAAGTTGTAAAAAAAAACTGGTTTCTCCACTGTTAATTTTTTAAATGTTGACATTCGAAAATACTGAGCTTGAACCTGATGCTTTAAGCGTTTTACATACTAGGCTAAGAAAATATTTCTGCATAAGCAGTGAAGAACTATATAGCAGGAATTTAATATCCGTTTACAGCTAATTTCACAACCAGGAACACTACTATCCAGTTTTGTTGATATACTTTCCAAAGTTAGGCATTTTATATTTATTGCCAACAAACATAATTTGGGTTTTCTTATTGTTGACAAAATTTCAGTCCTAGCAATGAAACTTAATTTTTGATGTTAACTCAGTTTGTAGCTACAATCAACGTAGAATGAGGAATTTAAGCTTCAGTACGAAAACTCGGTTAAATAGCCAAAGTATTGAGAAACTAAGTATTTAAGATAACACTTCGTATTGTGCCCTAAACGATTTTACGGCGTTTATTCAAAACTCTCTAACTCTCTGCAGACTAATCATAAATGTAACTTAGTAGCGTATGAATACTCTTATTGGATAACTGAAATGATAACACAGGGAAAAAGAGTACATACATAATGACTACAATGCACTGGCCAATTTATTGAAAACTAGCCTATATAACTGTTCAAGCGGCACTAACTTAAATGATAAGTTTTCAAAATCTTAGTGGTGTCCAAGCAAATAAATCCAGTTAAAATCTCAATACTATCCAAAAATCGAAATCTGGGCTGCTGGCAATGGGCACCATAAGAAATTAGCTAATTTCACCAACTGTTAATCAAAATTTTATAATTTTTTTCCTCCTGACTTGCTAAACAGCTCTCAATTCCATAAAGTGTTCATCAAATTTCTTTAATAATCGATGCCACTGGTTAAAGCCAAAACGAGTGAATTACAAATTTGATGGAAAATGAATGTTTTCTATTAATGCAGTTCGCTTTTGTGGATTTTTAGTTGAGACTCTTCAACATTGGTTCACACGTTGTTGCTCGCCTATATACACTACGATTAACGAACAGATAACGTCATATTTATGATCATCGCATCGCTACCTTGCAAGACATTCACACTTACTTGCGACAACTTGGTATCTCGTTGTCAACATGTCCATTTCGTTACGTAGCCTATTTCGTAGTTTCCTAACATTACTCGATTTATTTCGTTTCACGTAAGTTGTATTATTGTAAATGCCAGTTTCGCTGCAAGTTATTTGATATATGTTTGCAGTATGCATGATTTTATTGATAAATTAATGCAAACACAATCTGCAGAAGGACGTTCATTTCTTGTCAGACACAATGTTTGAAGCTGTGATGTGGGTTTACAACACACGACTTGCATTTAAAGTTTCTACTTCATAGCAAAATCAATTGCTGTGGAAGTCTAGCTCGGGGTAAGGTATCTGCAATTACTGCAAGTAAAGGATTAAACAGCACCCATTTAGTGTTATTAACGAAACTATATTCTTTAGAAAATAATTAACTTCATAGCATAAATATTATTTACTAGCTAAACCTTAGTCAACTTAACCACAAAGCTTACTGTTGAAATTTTAAATGCCAATATTTTATGTTTATAAAAAACAACTGGTTTTTCTGAAAAAGGGAATTTGCATGATCTTGAAGTTCGTTTTGAAAAAAAATATATAAATAAACAATAACAGCTTGTTTACCGAAATAAAATAAAAATCTTGTTTTTTTAATATAAAATACAGTAATTGCTTGTTTTTTTTACCTAACCGCTACTTTTCGATTAAATAAAGGTACACAAAAATATGTTGATCTGACAAAATTTACGAGTGTTGAAAAGCCGTTTTTTTTGCAACGAAATACATATTGTGAGAAAGTAGGTGTGACATTTCTCTTTCTCTTACGTCACTTAAATAAGGCAAAAAATATTACTTATTTCCATCTCACCTAAGAGACTTGATTTTAATCTGTTGTGCTGGAAATTATACTGTTAACGTAAAATGTAGATGTCTTTACCTGAATATAAAGCTATGGTACTCTAAATACTATGTATGTTGTTGGGGACCCATAGTGACGATTGTCAAATGTTTTATCTGCTATGGAACTGTACTGACATGCTCGTTTCTAAGCACAGACTGAAGAGTGCATTTATTCAGCAGCTATTTGTGAGAAGACGATATTAATATTTACAGTGGCGGCCACGTGACGTCGCTAGTGTAGCGAACGATTCTGGTAAATCGATTTTCAGGAGTGAAAGAATATGACGTCACTCGTGAGAGAACAGTTAGCGAGAATGAACCAGTTACTGCGGCTTGTAATGTTCTAGAGAGGTGCTGTAGCAACATACTATGGGATTGAATAAGTTATCGCATTATGAATATCTATTAATCAACCCTTATGTGTCGAAAACACGTTCAAAGGTTTTGAGGTGTAATTTAGAGATTATGAGGGATTTATTTCGCAATTTATACCACGATCAGCGAGCGGCAGCAAAATGAGGCGAATTGACTGCCCATCACTGGCAATAAGAGTTTAAGCGAAAGTCGCAAACAATATTTTCTGTCCTGCACCGAATTGAGGTCCTACAACGCCATTATGGCTGGAAAATGTTGTGGAAATCGCATGGATTCGTTATTCCGGAAAATTGTACCTAAACTCGTCGAGAAACTGTATGTTTTGCCATCCGCCACTTTTCTACTCCTATTATTCATTGCTGTCCCTTTATCGAGAAAGTTTCGAGTGATCACCAAAACCTCCCTAACAATCATATTGAAACTCATATAGAGGTTTAAACTCAAACATGTCGCTAGTCACCCTTGTGAAACAAACAAACTCGGAATAGTGAAATTATTTATAATATAAATTGGTATTGAACACTTGTATATTGATTTTATTCTGAAAATTATCGTGCACACAAACCTAGCGCAGCGTTGAATATTTACCGTAACAGTTTTTAGTGGTCAAAACTTATTTTGAGTTACCTTAGCAGTAATAAGTATTGATTTGCATAGTAATTGTATGGATATAGGAAATTATCTAATTATCGTTGGCTAACTTCTAAAATATCGCAAGTCCATTTCAGCAAATTTTACAGGAGTGCAAAAAGAAAATATTCGAAGTCATGCTACACCATAAGTACGACGCTTTTTTATTTGAGCGTAGAAGAAAGCTAACACATTGTAGATTTAGCAGATTTTATCATGAAAATTATCACCAAATTCACATGGAATAAAAAATTTGGAAAATATGGATTTACGAGGTTCTAGAAGTAAGCCAACGTTATACTATCCATTTATCAACTTTCCTGGTATAACATGTCATTGAGACTGTGAACTTATTGTTATTTTGCCACATTTAACTAAGACAGTTTTATATTTTATAAAGTGATCATAGAATATTTATTTATGGATTGTTTACGTTTGTGACATGAAAGTTATAGACATAATTTTGTGCTATTTTGCAGTAATTTCTTAACACAAATAGCTGTTTCTATCCTGACATTTTTCTTTCGAAAACGTACGTTTAGAATATAAATAACTAGAGTAGCTAAGCTCTTACATGGTCACTACTTCTTTTGTTTTGTTTGAGAGGGAGGGTTTTCTCAATCCTGTAGACACCACTGCAACCTCAATGCATTTAATCTAATAAATGCCAGGAACTGTTAATGAATAAATGAATGAAACTAAAAGAACTAGGCAAAAGACGTGGAAGTTTTTACTTACTCCGTAACATTGCGTGAGTTGATTTTGACTTAAGTAGAGTTCTGTGTAATTATTTCTCACTTGCTCAGGATCTAAAAGCAAAAAGAAAAAAAGACGTAAACAGGCTATTTTATATGAAAAATAGTCACAAAATTAATTTCTTTGAAATTTGCATTAATGTTAGAGAATGCTAATTTTGCTAGATTATTTCCAGACTGATTGTATTTCAAAACACATTACCTTATGTCCTCTGCAGAGATTCGACGAGTGCAGATCTTACCTGTTTTGGAAGTTCTACTAGCGAACCTAACACGTTTGGTCTTTAGTTATTCTCATTGTAATGAGAAAGTTCTCTTCGAAAGTAAGCTAAACACAGAATATCACGTAAGTCGTTGAATTCGATCTTCATCAAACATTTTCCTCTGAAAAGCGTTGCATTTGTTAATGTATTCAAACATGAGTAAAGATTTACCTTACTTAGTAAGTAAGTTGAGGGGTAAGTTAGTAAATGCAACTGGCAAAATTTTCAGGCGCATATATTGATATATTTGTTTTATAATTTGCAACATTATAAGGGGTTTAAAGTTTTCGAAAACAAAAACTTTGTACTTGTATCATTAAATATATCACACCATAACTTCAGAACTGACGATAAAATATTATTCAAACTTTTATGATTCATATTTTCATGCATCTGGACGCCAAAGAAAAAATCAGAAGACTATAATATTTGTTAAGTGTGTATGATTTTTTTTCTAACCGTATATCCATTTCAATACAGAATGAAATAATAAAAAGTTGGTCAGCGAGACAGTTATTCGTTTTTGAAGTTAGATGGGGACTGAAAGCGTGAACTTTGTATATAGCGAGCTGAATTTATTTTTAAAAGTAACACCATTACAGTATCTTTAACAGTTCTCTTGTTAATAGCGTGAAATATCTTGCGTATTAGGCCGACTTACTCGCCCGCCAAACCAAGACATCTGACGGACGCTCGAGGTAACGTTATCTTTACTGGCTGTGAGGTATTGTAATGGTAGGATAGTAAATAACTTACAGTCTTCCTTTTATGAGAATATTTGTTTCGTCCAGTATCTTTAAGTATTCTAGGAATGCTTCCATGCCTCACAGCCACGTGATTTCTTGTGACCAGTGACTAAATTTGGTGCAAGAATTTTGTTAATGTGTGTTTTTTTCTAACATTTATTTTTGTAGAGGGCAAAACATCATAAAAGACCCAATATAGATAGGCTGCGAGGAGGGGAACGAAATGTTGGATGAACGTATTCCGGTACTTTTCATATACGTACTATTAACTCAGTTAAGGAATCTTTCACGGTAAAAAGCTGTTCCAAACGAACCATACATGCTCGTGGAAGAAACAGCAGCAACATGGTACCTTTGACTAACTTGCAAAGCTCAAACCGAAAATGAAAGGTAAACAAAATTCCCCTAAATAAATATGAGGCCTTGAATAACATTTCTGCTCCTTGTGTGATAGTTATTATTATTTTGGTTTATTGAAATACATTAATCTTAAATGTACTTAAAATAGATTATAAAAATTTTCATTCTAAAGAACAATATGGAAAATAGTTTGGTTCAATTAATTTTTAAAATTAACACTATAGGTTACACATTTATGGAATATATAATACGAAATGTCTTGACGTTCACACAGATTACGAGTTAAACTGATTAGAACATACAAATGTAAGCAAATAATTTACATCAGAATGTTCCGTGTTTAGAAATTTTAAGTCGTGTTTAATTAAAGAGAACATGAAAATGATGTATAATTCTTTGTTTGATACAATTTTATACTATGTTAGTAATTGTTTTAATCTTAATGAAGTCAACTGTTGTCAGCAGGATGAAATTAATAAAAACATCAATTAAAAACCCAAACTGGAGCAAATACAAAAAAAAATGTCTGTCACCCAATCTGTTTTGAAGGTTTCAACTGTGTAAATTTTTTATTTCAAGACAAAACATTTATGAAAATACCGGTAAATTTTTAACAGATTCAACTTAATGTCTTTGTCTTGAAAAAACAATATAATCTGAGTAAAACCAATTTAAACACTATTTTACAGATAAACATCTGATTTCTGCTCTCGTATAAGGTTGAAAAATAAGTATTACAAAAGTAGCAGAAACGAGGGATCGTACCTTAAAATAACATCAGGACCAAAATTTTGTACTCTGTTTTAACATTAAACTCCAATCTTAAATGTAATTTTATCAGTTGTTAATAATGATGAATAAAACCAGATTTTCCAGTTTCTACACGACATCTGGTTTTCCATAATCGATTTCATAATAATCGACATTACCCCTACAACATTCTTTACTTCATAAAGACATTACTACTATGGATGAAATCTTGAGTGTTGTTTATAACCACTATTCTAACGAATCCATGCCATTTGAGTATGTGAATGGTTTCATATTTTTAAATAACATAAAATGTGATAAGATACATGCTTTGAAAGTAAATATTGAACCAACTATATCGATGTAAATTCAAAACCGTAAAACATAGTACTCTAGTGCACAAAATTGTTAAATAGTACATTTATAGAACTTTATAACATGTCTGCGATCTGGCAACAGTGTGCGCTATAAGCCGTGTACTGGAATCTAAGGTTGGGACGCTCTATAGTACTGAAGAGGCTAAGATGTAATTTTATATTTATAGAACTATCATAAATATTTTAAGCAAATTCATAAAACATTTGACAGCGATAGGTTATTAAGATCAGTGTCTACCCTTTTATAAAATGGCACAATTTAAATTAATATAGAATCTATAATTTTTCGGCGACTACTAAAGCGATTATAGAAAACATTTACCTTTAATATTAAATTGTGGGCGAATTTGCCTCAACAATGAGGACAGTAGCTTCATTAGTTATGCTTGTAACTTTTATGTGAATATTAATCTTGGTCGTACCTGTACTGGTTCCAAAATCTTTGCCACATTCTCTTATGGCGTCGTCTTCTTCGGATTGCGTAGTAGCCAACTGTTGAAATATTAAAATAATGATTAAACATATGTCTAACTGTAAACTTGAGTGCTCGGAACATACAAAAATTATTATTATTTTGTAGCAAAAATTCCGAATAAATATTACCAGCAAATATTTTGGATGGACGCAATTGCAATAATATTACCCATAGTAGAAAGTTTTAGATCAAAATATGTATGTCATGACTACCGAAAACATTCACTTTGCTCGATCCAATTTTCTTATTCAACTGTCTGACTTTTTATGGAGTTTTATTCATGTATCTGATTCTACAGACAAGCCAAGATCGTATTCCTATTGTGGTTTCTCGTGTTAGTATTCTGGACAGTAAAATTCACCAATAACTTTTTCCAATCAGCGATGTTATTTTACTAATCATTGTACACACAACTGACTAATATACGTGTTGTTCCAGAAATAGCGGTTGTAAGCTAAATGAGTGGTAGATAACGTAAGAACAGGCGCTTACTGTAAATGTAAACGTGTCCGGAAATGACTACTTGCCAATGTTTAGAGGCTAATGATAGAGCACAAATTTGAATTCCGCGCGCTCCGAGGCGCCAGTATGGCTGAGATGGTGAGTGAGCGCTGCAAAGTGGGAACACAGGGCTGCACATATATAATCACATATGAAGATGAGCCGGAGTTTTAAACTCACAAACCGAACTAGTGCCTAGATACCTGCCACCCGCAATACTCTATATTTTCACTCGGTGTCACCAGCTTATCTTTTTAGAAACTATACTGTAGACTGGAAGCATTAAGCAGAAATGAACCAACCCACATTTAATACGAGCTGACATATTCAAAGTTAAAGTTCGCTGTGTGTATCTGAGCCTTATATAAACCATTGTTTTTGGGCTATTATTTTTTTGTCGAATGTCGTGATTAAGTATATCTTCCTTTTCTAAGAAGTATTTCGGACCTTCTTCTCCTGCGCGGCATGATTATCTCCAAATATATTAATTGTGGGTTGTTCCTTTCAGCTTAATGCCGTTTAATTGTGCACTTGTGCTTGACCTTGCAACTTCACAGGCAATCATGTATAAACACATCTTTACTGACACATTTTACCTCTTTTTGTTATATCTGCCATTTGTTCATTACACAACTTTTTCTGCAGCAGCTTATGTACAAATATACTTAATTTTTCTCATTATCAGATTATCATATGGAAGTAATTATGCAGGAAGGAACTAACCCAAAAAGTAATTTATTTTCAGATACTCATACCTGGTAGAAAGGGTAGGTCAAAAGTGCGTCCAAGAAAAATATGATGCATTAAATAATAATATTTTAAGGATAAGCAGAGCGCTGAAGAAACTGTTTATACAAGGTTTAGCTACACACAGTAGACTTTCACCTTTAATATCTAAGTACCAGTAAATTGAGGGTTGGTTCATTTTCCTATAATTACATCCATTTGTCAAAATGTTACACTAATCATAATCCACAACATATTAAAACTGAGTTACACTACCGTTAATTACGAAGACTGAAAAGTAAGAACTTAAAAAATATATGTGTTGACACATGACAGTAGCAATTTTGGTTCAGAAAAGAGTATTTTTCGTTTTTATTTGTAACATTTAAATTCCGAAATGTATCTTAAAATTTAAGACATTGAAGATAAAACAGAGCCCAACATTCCAACACGAGAGTTATCGTTCTATAATGCTCTATGTCCTATGGATCGCACCTGGGTCTAGGTGCCGACTGCTCTGACTTACAACATGTTGGAGAACCAAGTTCCAAAGACATCTGGGAAAACACGGAGTGAAGAAATAAAAAGAATCCACGGAGAAAAAAATAAGAACTGCTTGGAAGATCACAAATAATGTGAAAATTAATGTGAATGCTTTGCACAATCCTACACGGTCTAGCCGCAAAAAGTAATAATAAATATTATTATTATTATTATTATTATTATTATTATTATTATTATTATTATTATTATTACAAATATATAAACACAATTTTCGGGATGATTGGTCGAAAAATGTCGAAATGTGTCGATTTCATACATACATACGTGTATGTGTGCATATATACATACATATATATACAAAAATCCTTTTATGTATGTAGAATATTTTTTTATAAAAATGAATGGTTTAATTCATACACATTTATCTTATGACTAAGGGGAAGAAAATTTCGCGAATACAATTACCTACAGGCTATAATGTATTGTACTATGTATATTCTAGCCCCGTATATTCATTCATTGTCTGCTCTTGCATGGAGTAGCAGCTAGTGGACAAATAGTCGAGGCTTGAGTATACATAGGATAGTTGATTCCAACATGCAGTCATTGAACTCACGAAAATTTGCTGTCCTTACTTACCACTTACATCGAAATATTACTTTTTATAAGAATTGTTCAAAAATATGTTTCATCCATATTATAAATAAAAATGAACATGTATGAAAACCAACAAAGTTATTTAAATTTTCCATTCGTCAATCCAAAACAATATCATAATAGTCCTTGAATACTTTGAAATACCTAATGTTGCGTAAAATTATTTTTGGACTTATGGCTATGCTATACTTACCACATTAGCGCACAAACCAGTAAGAAAAATGAAAGTCAGGTTCGTAGCAACATTCATGTTGTGGCAGGTCAGTTAACTTGCGATGTTTTGTTGAAAGTGAAACTTCTGCTGTTGGAAAAACAAATGCAGACTGCTGGTTACACAAGAAAACAATATTGTAGGAACCACATAATACATAGCTACCAACATATAGTATTGCGTGGCACGACTCACACATGCGAATCTTCAGCTCAACTCTGCGGGGAATAGAACCCAGATCGTTTCGGATAGAGTCGAGTGTTTACTACACATGCAGCTACGCCATTTTGGAGGGTAGCGCTACATAGATGTGTTAAATTTATGTATATGATATTTCGAAATTTGTTTACCGACTGTAACCAAATTTAATTATAGGATTTTATCCTCTCAGTTTAAATTTTGGTTGAGTTTACAATTGTAAACCTTCTGTATCGGAAGAAACCCCGACAAGAATAAAAATGTCAATTTCTGGAACCAGTGTACCGATTTGAAGAACATTTATTTAATAATTTTCAATACTTTTTCATCCAAAGCATAATTTTAGTAGTTTTAGTTAGTTATAGGTTGGACTAAAAATGGCTTTATGTCATATTTATATAATAACTTCATACACAATAAAATTAAGCTCAAAAATGTCATCAGTTATATAGGCAACACCTTATTCATTGGGGCTGCAGTGGCCTAATGGTCAAGCTATTCGCCTCGTACCAAGACGATCCGGGTTCAATTTCCGGCGGAGTCGGTCCCTGGATTTTCGTATGTGAGGATCGTGTCGGTAGATGCCGCTGGTCGGCGGGTTTTCTCGGGGGTCTCCTGTTTTCCCTGCTCCTTCATTCCGGCGCTGCTCCGTACTCACCACATGTCCCACCTCACCAGCGCTAACGACCTGAATGTTGAGCGCTGACCAAAATATATCATTCTTTCACCTTGTTTATTGAGAGAGGCAACATGGAACTCTCTACATTGTTAAAAATGTCCGTGAATTTACGGGAAATTTTTACGGAAAAGGTCTGTTTAATTAACGGAAACATTATTTTGTAACACAGTGATGCATAATTATGTTTCATTAATTAAACATATGTAAAAATGCGAGAAGAAACTAAATAAATAACCAAACGCATTATTATGCCCGCAACCTAAAGAAGTCACATAAATATGCGAGTTTCCAGAAGTGAAGCTAGTTGCCTTCCGTAAATTAACGGACACTTCTGGAGAATTTTTTACCAGCACTTCTCCGTAAAACAACGAAAATTATTTTTAACAGTGCCACTTAATGTTTGTGAGAGTTTTTAGCAACTGTTGCTTAGTAGTCCTCAGTAACATACTAAAAATTCTTCTGGCATTCAGTACAACTTGAAATATTCTCATGTAAACCCTGCATGCGCCCATCTGTCACCCGAGCTGTCATTCTTCAGTATTTCTAACTTCTCATTCTTATTTTGCCATAATTTCGCTGGCGTGTATAATAGTCTCCAAGTATTCTCAAGTAAACAGCAGAAATTCATTGGCTGCTCGCTGACCCATTGATATTATCTGATTATTCCTGCACTTCGACTCTTCTTTATTACTGAGTCAGCTCACTCGACGAATATATCAAATAAGTCAAAGACCAATTGCAATAGTGACATGAGCTTACAGGTGCTTGAAATCTACCTTATGCTCAAACTGTAATTAAACATTGTATATAATTACCTGGCGTGAATACAAACAGTTAAACATGAGAATACACTGTGTGATTGGGCAGCGGTATACGAGTGGTAGTAAATTAATTATATTTCTTGAAATAAAATAAAAATACAAATGCCCTATTGTATTTTCGGAGAAGGGTGTCTCAATATCAAGTGAATATTTTTTATATTTAATAACTACAATTTTAAAGTCAATTTTCAGTACAGCTGCACTACGACTAATTACTCTTTAGAGACAAACCAAAAACAAATTTGTATAGTTACCTATGTGTTTGAAGCTCTCACCCCACTAACTAAATGCACACTGTCTTGACTTACAATTTATAGCTTAAAATTCGTAATGTCCTTCTGTACTGGTTACGAAATGTCGCTAAACTGTTTCGTCTTTGTAGTCAGTATTTGCCCTTTACCAGTATACCGAGAAAAAAAACTATTGGAGAGAATACGTTTTTACAATAAAAGGTTAAATCTATTATGTACAGACGCTATATTTCGCTGTAGTTCCTACCAAATGTATTTCGACAGTAGAAAGTAGTAAAATTGATAAAACTGGCATTTTAAAGGATTTGGCGTTGAATTTTGTTAAGTTATATGGGAAAAGTACATTCTGCCATCTGCATTTCAGTAATTTTTCTTCCAGCCCAGTTCAAACCGGAAAAATAAAAGTAACAATATTAATTAAAAATGTTAGTTATAAAAATTTTATCAACGAATTCTACATTAATTTATAACATATTTAATGGATACCAAATGTGCAATGTTACTAGCAAAGTTGTAAGAATGATGAACCGATGTTAATAGCAATGTTGATGAAAAACGCCCGCAACAAAGCGATAACATTGATTGTAACATTTGTTATCAACATCCTTTGATTTACACCGCCATAGAATGTGTCGGTTAAATAATTGTATCAACAGTGTGGGCGACAAAAGGTATTAAAATGATGGCAACAATGTCTATAAAATGATGATGTCAATTTTTTTCAAGCCTTTTTAATACATTGTAAATAACTTTGTTGAATACACGTGTTATTAGTAATGTTATAGTCGGTGTAAACTAGGCTTTAGTCACGTGCAATAATGTAATAATTGTACGCATGTAATTTGCGAGCTATTGGACTACAACTAGAGCCCTCGGAACCCGGAGCTCACGGCCTGTAAGGCTGACTCTTACCCACTTACAACGTGCATAATAGTCTCTAAGCGCAAGTTCCTCAGCTGACGTCTGTCTTCCCCTCGAGGACTTCTCTAAAAAAAAAAAGTTAGCCAAGCAGTAGCTACTTTCCTTACAAGCTAATGGACACAGAGCACTGCTAAATGTTTCCGGGAATTCACCGATAATTATACGAAAATGGCTATTTAATTAACGGAAACATTATTTTGTAACATGCTTATACATTTTTTATTAATTAAACATATGTAAAATTGATAAAAGAAGCTAAAATTAACCGTACACAGCATTGTGCCCGCATCATACTGAAGTCTCTCTCATAATTATGTCGGTTTCCATAAGTGAAGCTAGTTACCTTCCATGAATTAACGGACACTTCTAAGACATTTTCTCCGTAAAACAACGAAAATTATTTTTGACAGTGCCACCTATTGTTTGTGAGAGTTTTCAGCAACTGTTGTTTAGTACTCCTTAGTAACATACTAAAACATTTCACTGTTATTTGGTATCACTTGCAATACTCTTATGTACACCAATAAAAATTTTAACGGAATTGCATCGTTAATAAACGGATATAGTATCCATAAAAGTAAGGTACGAGAATATCTTTAGTACATATACACTACGGATTCATACATTATAAGTCCATAAATCTGCGGACACTTGCACGGAAAAAATCGTAAAATTCTTGGTTTTAGAGCTTTAAATATTATGGATATAATTTAATAACTTCACAGGTAAATATGTAGATCCCTACAAATGCAATTGTAGCATTATAGACATGTAAGTATGGCTCTGTTCCGTGTGATGAATTTGTTTTACGGAAACTTCTATTGGATAAGAGAATCAATTTCCATGAACTCACGTTAGTACCCGGAGAAATGTTTACCTGGAATTCCGTAAATCGACGGAGAAAAAATTTCATAGCGTGGCCAGTAAAATAAGTTTAAAATGTATTCAAACAACATTGCGTTAGTTTTTCCCCAGTTGTGTGCATTAAGTACGCTAAAGAAACACGGTAATTTATCAAAAACCACTTACAGGTATTGCAAAATTAATTTTTTCAGTCCAAATTTCATATCACCTGTAATAAACATCTAAAAATGGGAGGAAAATGTTCAATTATTAGCGGTTTTTCATGATAAAACTGCGTGCAATGATTTATATCTTATTTGTATTGTAACGAGTACATTTTGAAATTATAATGTTAGTTCTGAGATAGGCCTATTTGTGTTGTTCTATGGATAATAATATTTACCTGTTTTATTATTTTGAAGTAAGTTTTAAGTATTTGTTCTGTGCATTTCAATGCTCAAATGACTAACAAAATGTCCACCTGTAGAAAATATTGTTTTAAAGTGATAATGTTCAATCAGCTGACCGTGTTCTATGGCTATACAATTGTAAGCTAATTTTTACTTCTTCCAAGGAGTTGTACAAGGAGATCTGTGACATTATTTTTAAAAATAAGGGAATGACAAAAGACTTTTAACTATGGAAAGTTTTGCTTGGGATGGCTGAAAACAATCAACAGAATATGTTCACCTGTCTAGAACAGTAAAAAAATTATAATTTTTCTCCAAACTAAGCAGGAAACGGAAAGATGCTGGAAGAACACAGAAAAAATCCCTTCTCAAGAAAATGCACTGCGCGAGATTACCCAGAGATAAATGAGATGTTAAATTCATGTTCACCGCGGAAGATATGGCCACAAGCATTATAAAATTACATTTTTGAATTTTTAAAATTTGTCACGAAACTCGACTTGTAGAGATTTTAGTATTCAGTCAGTTGTTACCTCAGACTTTAAATGTATAATTTTTTTTTCATAGTTTAAATGTTTGTATATTTTCTTTGGCAACATGTAGTAAAAACATACTTACCTCTCACTGACACAACACTACATTAATTTATCTGTACCTACGACTAGCACTCGGTACAATATATTACGCACAGAAATTATGAATAAGGAATTTTTTTTATAGAAAACAGCATGTTAAATAGTTACACATATAGTTGTCATTTTTTTAACCACAGTTAACATTGAAGTAAAACATTATACCGAATATGATAAATAATTTTGTCAGTAACTGCTATTCAACGCAATCTTTCCAAGCACTATCTAGAATCACTCTCAAACATTGGAGCTTGAATTTTTATACTATACACAATTACAATTTTACACTTAAAAGTCATTCTTCACGTAAGGATAACAAATATGGCTTATTGTCGATTATGAAGGCATTGAAAAAAACATTTTGATTGTAAGTAAATAATTTTAATAAGTGATAAAGATAGTATTTTCCTTCCTTAAAGATGTGTTAAAGATTGAAAGTAAATCATTTATAGTTATGGTGTTTTAGTAACAGTGTGTTTCTACGAAAACACAATTTATTACAACATTGCCTAACATAATTCTATGCAAGTTGCACATGAAATAACGGTATTAAAACCTCTAAATTTGATGTTTTAAAACAGACAAAATACAACATATTGTTCTATTTAAACATTATATATGAATTACTAAAATTTTCATTAACTGACTTAACACAACTGGGGAAATATTAAAAATACGTAAGTATTGAACATTTCTCAATACTTATGTTTCGATGATATAAAATACCTCATTTTATTTTCTATTACTATATTATATATTTTATATAATATTTTAAAAGGTATTAAATGATAATATTTAAAAGTATGAAAATATTAATTTGAACAACTGTTATGAAGGTTTATTAAAATTATAAGACAGGCATTGCTTATACATCGCAATAAATATGTCTACAAGTATCAAATATACATTACCGTTCTCAGGACTGTCAGTTTCTTTGGTCGGTACATAACTGTAAATGTATGTAGTTGGAATGGTTTATATAGCAGTTTGTTATCACTAACTTTTGCGTGAAAAAGGACACATCGTCCTTCCTACTTCGGCATGGTAAAAACTTCTTAACTCATGGCATATCTGACACCTTTCGGCCACTTTGAGAATGATAAGCCGTGCATAATCGGGTTCAACGAATATACTTTCTAGGGTTTGTCCTATTTTTACAGAACTTATCAGAGATTAACATTCAATGCCAACTTAAACTACGTTCTACAAAGTACGGCAAAATCCACCGTGTAGCGATAACAATAACCTTTTTACAGCCTTTAAACACTTTCTGCGCCTAAACACCAAGCTCCCTTTTCCTAATAATAACTTTACGTAGGCCTATAAACTATAAACAAATAAGCGTTATTTGTATCCAAAATTGTGTTGCTATTAAAACTGTTCAGTAGTAGTTTTTACGTTAAAGTTGGCTTTAGTTTACTGAAGACAGACTCCACGACGGAAAAAAAATTTTTTTGCTGTAAAAAAAATTAAATGAAACCCATCCCAAAAAAGGAATTGTGCTTTTACTAATAAAATGTTTTCTATGTTTCCTATTTCGTAAACGAAAATATTGTTACTCAAAGCCAATAGACAATAGAAACATTTATTTTTTAGTGTAGGGATGTATAGTACCATAGTCAATTTTTACTATTTTGAAGACGTCCCTTTTATGAATACATATAAATACACACATGTATATATGTATACATACACACACACACACATATATATATATGTATATGTATATATATGTGTGTGTGTGTACATATACATACATATATGTATATACACATACATATAAATGTATAAATATATGTATATATACAGAATGTTCCTAAACTGCACACATACACGCATATGCATACATGCATATACACATATATGCAGGTACAAACGCTGTGAGGCGATCCCTTATTAAAATTTAAGTAGAATTTATGTAGGTCACTTAGTACCTAAGTTTAATTTTTATGGAGTACTGCGCCTTTGGGCATCGAGCTTTAAATCCACATTACATTAAAATATCGGTAACTAAATTATCTAAAACGATTATACTCTAAGTATTGATTTAAGTTATTAGGGTTTTTTAACCCACATGAAATGTTGGTTGATATCTTCAACCGTTTGTAAAATAACAGGGGTGGCCACACTGTAATTGGGCACAACTTTTGTACCGTTGGGATATTTGAACATATTAAGATTTTTTTTATAATATGAGGCTTCTGACAAAAGTGGTCCTCTTGTTACAACTGTCTAGAAGCGATTGTTTTTGTTAAAAATGCATGCGAGTGCCAGAAAAGCATAGGCAATACTGTGTACAAATGTGTTGATTTGCTCAGTTCACAGGTTATGGTAGAAAATCACTGGTAACAACATTATCCACGCTTCAATAAGTTCATGATACCGTCTCAACATGTGCAAACTCCGTGAAATTATTTTCAACCCACAATGGGGTAGAACACATTACATACCTACAATGTCATACAGTAACACGCAAGGGAGAAATCCACCCTTACAAATCGATGTTTTAAAAAGTTTTAAAGGGAATTAATATACACTGGAAATTAAGGAAATTATTCTGTGAATGGTGGTGTCACTTTACGTTTATCTTAAGCTTTTGTGATGTACAAACACTTCCTACTTCGAGAAAATAAAGGGGTGGTATTTTCCTACCGATGTATGACTGACACTTGGGTATTTTTATTGTTTTCAAAGATGTAATATGTATATAACGTTATATTATATATGAAACAAAAATTATCCTCTTGTTAAAACTGTCTAAGACCTATCGTTTTTGTTTAAAGCGCACTTCCACTAAAGTATTCGGCGCATCGGTACAGAACCTCGAGTATAGGCAATACTGCTTGCACGTGTGTTTTGCTGTTCACAGGACACAGGCGATGGTGGACATTCATTGTAAACAACGTAAAGCGGCAACAGTGTGGCATACCGTAACAAGCTCGTAGTACCGTGACTGGATTTAGTTACTTCGACGTACCACAATCAGAAGTAGATGACTGTCAAAGAAAACTAATCAGTCGCACTTGTATTCCTGAACCCTGTGTGTCTATCTGATGACGGGAACAGTTCCCAGTTCCCTAAACGTCGTTATACTGTCAGTATGGAACACTACTGTGTTTTGTTTCGTCTCATCGTTGTGTCGCAAGTTATTTTCTGTTCGTGTCTGATATAAAACCGTTTTTTTTTTTCGTCTCATTGGTGTGTCGTACTTTTATTTTTATTTTGAGGACAGTATTTTTTTTTCTGTTTGACCATTTGCCAAAGCAGAACTCAAACTTCGGTTGTCTGCTTTGGTGGTATCTTGGGGTTTCATTTGTTTTTATTTCATTACTTATTTTATTTTATTATCGGTTTGTCCTTGTATTGTTTGATCCGATTCCATTTATAGAATTTTATGCTGTGTATGTATCGTGTTGACTAAAGCATGCCCTATTATTTATGTATGTCTATTTTCTTTAATTTTTTCTGACATTCATCTATTTCTCAATGGAGTATGTCCAAGTAACTATATTCAGTCATGCACTCTCATTGTACAGTTCTTTCAAAGATCACTTGCAATGCCGTGGTCAGTAGTTTCTGGCACCCTGCAGACGAAACTCTTTATATGTTCTGAACGTAAATTGTATATCCCGGGTAGTTGGAAAACGTCGATTATTTTAGTACGTGCAACATTATTTAACCCAACCAACACCAGCAAACTCCAGGAGGTGACTACTAACGAAAACGTTATAATGAAATGTTGGTATAATGTTTCCTCGAAAGGTAGGTGAGAGTAATTTATATGACGTATTTTAACTACAATGTAAATTAAAAATGAAGAACGCACAAAGTAACAAATTGATTATATTATGTATCTGATGTAAGTAAGATCTTTCCTCTAAACAGGAAATTGGATGAATTTGCAAAGCTGCAAACACTCAATAAAAGTCTGTGTTGTCGTAATAAACCATTTTCGCGAAACCTTCTTGCGAAGTGTGAATGCGTATCAGACAAAGCAGTAAGTAATATGAACTTAACATACCGATACACAAGGAAAAATCCAAAACCGCTTGTTGATCTTATGGCGTAACAATTGAATTCTTGATGTGAGTTGTGATTCTGGGTGAGTTACATTTACAAACTTAAAACATCACTTTCTCCGTGTGCATAAAACTTAACTGCAATAATTGAAAATGAACAAATGGCATCATTTGAAACGTAAGAGAAATAATGAAACTAATAAACAGTACTACCAGAGATTTCAAGACAGGCACGGCACATGTGTTAGAGTGACCAACATACTCTCTCGAAAACAACAGTCATCGCTCGTATGCTATTTGAACCTGCTCTACCCGCTGGTTCAGCTAGTGTCGTGATTTTACCTGCGAGGGACACACAGCAGATGTTATGTTATTCTAAACAAGCAATATCAAGATGCGAAACATCCGGTCATCTAGCATGCCTAGACCTAAGTCCTCTTTATTGAATATATTCTGAATTTTTATTGATCACGTTAAATAACAGCGAATAGTTTTCCAAAGTTTCTTCAGACTCTCTAAACATTTAGAATTGAGTAAGTTCACAGGAATTTAAAGTTTTTGGTTATTATTTTATTTTATAAAACAAGACATCTCCTTATACGATTATTTTACGGCAATGGTAAATAATATTAGTTTACGTATGTCAAGGTGCGGACATTACTGATGGTGACAACTTCGTACAATGACAGGATCTAGGAGAGGAGTTGGCCATGGCCTTTGTTGAGGAACCATACCAAGAGCATCTTCGGGAAACCACGGAACACCGATCTAGGATGGCAGGAGCCGGGGATGGAACCCGGATCCGCAGGAATGGGAGTCCAACGTGTTACCGTGAAGCTCGGACAAGAAATACAGGACAGATAGAAAGCAAATTTATTATTCATCCACACTACCATAGATCCTGATATAACTAGTCTATATTATTTTACGTCCACCACGTAACGAGGCACTCTCGTTAAGGATACTTGTTTCAACATTTAGGCAGTTGTTGCACCTGGCATATTGAGGAATCATGCAGACCTACTGACTGTTGCCATTGACTTTATTCTTGGCTTCTGGTTTGCTACTTTCTTATTGGCTGAGTTCCTCGGACAATTACAGATTGACTTGCTCCTGACTGGCTGGAATTATGTGCCTGTGTTCATGCGCTATCCTCTGGTCACATTGATTTCTGTTGTCTTAAAAAGAGACATGCCCATATTTTATTTCGTTTATAACTAAAGTCACTTGTGGACTTTTTAAAGGATATACCAGAATTTCTGTTGTGCCTCCAGACTTATTTCAGATCACTTGGAGGGCGTTGAGCGTATGTTAAAGGAACATCTAAGCGCTGCTACGATCATGTGTTATCACTGTGCCTGCAAGCGACGAATGAGTATCTCTGGTCTACATATACAGATATTCCTGGAGGCTAGTCTACAGGCGAATAAACCGCGTTTTTCCATTCTTTACGAATGGCGGTCAAGTGCTATTAAAATCTGACAGATTTTTCACATTGAAGGTATTGGCCTTGAAGCCTATTACAGATAGTCTTGGCTGAAACTGTCAAAGTAATATAATCAAATACATAAACAGGGATGATATTACTAAACGTATAGGAATATCTGTTAATTATTTTGATTTGCCGCCAACTTAAAGCTCTCAAAAGCTCAAACTTGGGAAGATAAAACCCAGCGATGGGGAAGTCCTGCTAACATGACAGTATAACTGGCAACAGAAGGTTATCTTTTTGTAAATAACTCCGAACTTAAAATTAATTACTCGAACTTTGATTAATCCCGTGTAATCCGATTATCTTTTAAATTCTACAGCTTGCAGATTTTTACCACGTAGCAGAAGTAGCATACTTTAATAAATACTAAACTAATGCCGTTTAATTAAGTGTAGAGTGAAACGTTTTCGTAGTGTATTAGCCAGCCATGTACCGTCAGAATATCGTATAAACACCGCAAACGGACTTAAATGAATTACATAAAAACGCTACCGAAAATACTCGAACTCCAGCTAAGAAACATTTCAATTTAATACAAATATTAATTACATTGTATATAATAACATTATGTTTACTGTTTGGTATCGATCAGCAAAACTCGAATGTGCGTACAGAGGGTGTTATGTCCGTGCTGGGTTGTCATAAGAAATAACAGTAAAAATAGTAAAATACAACTTAATACGGCGCATGACACAGCTTAACATACCAGGTTTTGTCAGCATATATATTTCAATAAAACAATGAAATTGTCACTGATAGGAATTTTACTTGGTATAAATTATTTATTAATCATCTGTTTTAAACTGTTTAAAAATCGTAGTTATCGTCATGGTAATAGACTTGTTTTATTCAGAAGAAAACTTATGAAACGTCCTTAGGTATTTATGTACTCATGCATAATTCTGAAGCAAGCAATTATTCTATAGCGGAGCTAGTTAGATAATTGTAATTGGCTACACGAATATAAATCTTACACTCTTTTAGAGTGCGCTTGTTAAAAAATCTTACAATTACATTTTATGCATTGTGTATGTATCCAAATGATACTAAAATCACGACGATAACATGTTTGGTCGACGCTAAATCAACGATTCATTAAAAAACATTTCACACTTTCATATCCCTGTGAAGTCTTATTTAGAAGAATGCCGAAATTCATTTATGGGTATTTGCGCAAACGTATCAATGGGTTCGATATATATAGAGGATTTGTCTAAAACACATTCCACGTCTTTCCTCTGTTTAGGGGTCTAATTCCGAAGATGCCTTTAAACATAATTTCGACAATTTCGTGACTTAAATTTTGAATTGAAAACCGCAATAATAATAATAATTATTATTTTAATAGCCCGTTAATTTAGAGATATATAGGTGATACACAAAAATAACTAATTCAAGTAGTTTTATTTTTTTAAATTAGCTGTCAAATTCCGAGACATGTAGAAATTGGATTTCAGGTATTTAAAAAAGTATTGTTATTAATCACAAATCTTGAGATATACACATAAACACATACACACTCGCGCACACACACATATATATGTACTCGAATTCAATATACGATATTATAAAACTGATAGCACTTCAATGTCTTGACTTGTGGAAAACAAATCTGAAACATGTTTTTTCTTGTTTTCACTACCTAAAGTGCAACATTTCGAAAAACTCTGGTATTGTTTGGCATGCATTTGTACACGTGTCCTACTATTAAAAAATTATGAAAAATGTTGTTTTAATTTGAGCTACATCGACATTCCATCGAAAAAAAAAAGTATTACCTTTTTTACACCCACAGATGTTCAATTTAGAAAAATGACGTTCGTGGTGCTCCTCTGAGTCCTGAGATTGCTCTGCATTAAGGCGGATGGTGCGCCGAAGCAGTGAATTTTCACAATTTTCGACATAACTTTTTCCTCTCGCTTATCATCGAAAATCAAGGTTCGACAATCCGTAAATGATACTTTTTTACAACTTATTACATTGCTACATACTCACAGATTGCCTTATTTTTGGAGCAGTGATGGCAGATAGGAAAGAGAGACATATTTCCTATCTGCCATCAGTGCTCCAAAAATAAGAAGGTCGGTGACTGTGTAATAAAGTAAGAAGGTGTACAAAAGTGTAATCTACGGATTGTCGAGCCTTGATTTTCTATAATAAGCAAGGGGAAAATATTTATGTGGAAAATTGTGGCAATTCTCTGATTTGGCGCTCCATCCACCTTAAAATACTCGTAATTGTTTAATTGTACCAATCTCTGACGAACTCTTACACGCTACATTAATAGTAATTTCCCGCAAATAAAACATTTTTTGGTTCTATAGTCTTCGTACAAGCTATGCCAAAGTAGCGACTTGATCATTTTGGTTACTTACCCAAAGTAAAAACTATTCAAACTATATGAATGAAATAATTACTCAAAGTGTAAGCTAATGCGTTTAGCTACAGAACGACACCATTAAAATTTGACGTAAAAATTGTTTGTGTTTGAATTAAACTCTTGATTATACCTAAATATATACATATCTGTATTTTAAAAAAATAACTTGGCGTGGGTTAATAAGGATGTCACTATCAAGCTCAATACATTCAGTTTCACTCAAATTTATTTAATTCGTATCGTTTTAATAATTTTTACTTTGAGTCGGTAGCAAAATTGGTCAAGTAACCAATTTTACGAAAACTATAGAATCGAAAAATATTTTTTTTTGTGTGGGTAAGTACTACTAATATAATACGTAAGAGATAGACAGTATTTTGCATTTTTATATAATTTCGAATTTTCCAGTGCAGATCATTTCTCATGGATCAAAATTACGTTTATAAATCCAGCATTTTGGGCTGTGGCCTGAAATACCTGTCAACCAGTGACCGCTTGTATAATTACACCAGCAGTGTGCCCCCGGATTTGCTCCCGTGTGTTACTCACAGCAGATATTTGCTTTAATTGAAAAACATATTTGTACACCAGATAAGTTGTGCAGTCACCAAGTGTTAGAATGACAAAGCTGCTAGTCGAGCTAACTCTGCAGCAGGATAAGTAGCTATAGCTGTCCACGCGAAAAGCAGTCTTAAATAAGTTTGTCCCTAACATTGACCTCAACTGGGCCTTATATATAGTCACAGCAAAGTTGACGTTGTGGGGTGGTTACAGACTTCTAAGTTTAATGGGGTAATAATAATGAAATACGCAGTTTACGTGGAGTAAAGACTGATTTCCCCCGAGCACAACGGTTGGAGAAAGTGCCCTGAACAACATACTTGTTTCTCAAAACCTTCACTTGAAGTTAAGTGCCATTAGGCAGTTTTGGCGGGATATTTTTTGCAGAATTATAAACGTGTTTGATGCCCCAACCTAGAGGTTAGTGAGATGGTATATGTGTGATGATGCTGTCGAGGAACTTTAGTGGATAGTGTACTGCATAATACATTTTTACCGCTTTTGAACGAATTCATCTAACTGCACTAATTTAATCTGTCTTGTATGTTTTGTGTCAGAATTGCATATCTGCAAAACTTTAATGGAATTTGGGCCAAGAACCTTTGGAACAATAGACCGGAGTTAAAAACAACTGCGCAGCATAACGTTGAAATTATTCATGGAAACTAAATTATATGTATGTACGTTAAATATATTGCTTTCCTAGGCTCATAGAAGTATTACAACTACGCGTCTCGATAGAACTGCAGGCCTAAACTCCTATCAAATTTGTTTCTGGTTGGTCGTGCTTGTTTTCGGATAGTCTGCCTTGAAAGTGTACAAACTAAGTTTTCTTCTTAATAACTAAGTTATCTGATAAAATAAATAACTTACATTAATTACTTTAATAATTGTATAAGCATCATCTTGACGTGAACAACACCTCAATATCTCTTCTGGTTAGATAAGCATCATCAGCTGACAGAAAATAAATGTTATGCCTTTTCGCCCCAATAGGTGTCGAATCTCACACCCTAAATATTTGTTCAAGTATTCAAGTGAAATAATTTTCAAGACAATAGCTCGTTTAGTCGAAGTAAAATCGACAAGTTATTAAAAATCACATATAACCCTTGTGTACAGTACTGGGGTTCAAATTTTGAAAAATCTTTAAATCATTTTGCGGCCGCTTACCTAATCATCATCCTGAATAAAAAAAATATTGAATATCTTGTTGGGTTCGATTAATATCGAAGATGTATCTACAACACATTCCGGGTCTTTTCACCACCTAAGTGACTGAATTTCGAAAATCCTTGAATCACATTTTAGACTATTTTACTGGTGTCGCTCGGACGTGAATAACACGGCAATAGACCGTTGAATTCAAGATATATCGACGATTACTAAAAAATACATTTCACCGCTTCTCACCCCTTTTCACCTCCTTAGGTGGCAGCGAATTTCGAAAATTCCTTAAATTTCTTTTCAGGTATTAGAGTAAGCAGCAATATTGGTCAAATCACGTCGCTTTGAAAAATCAATGAAATCATAATACATACATATCGGTTGTGAATTGAAAACACATTTTAACCTTTCTTAAACCTCTCTGGGGCCGAATTCGGAAAATATATTTATATGGTATTTTGGATATTTACAATAGCCTCAATGAGCACATCGATGTTTGATTGGTTCGATAGATATGGATGAATAATCCAAAAAAATATTTTTACATATTTTTACCACCTTAACTAAAGAATTTCGAAACGTCTAGGAGTCCTGACATAGTCATTTGTATACTAACCACTTGAAGCAAAAATCACGATGTTCTGTTTCAGTTATATAGACGAGTAATAAAAAAAATATTTTTTGCCCCTTTTTACTGTTTAGGGGTCGAATTTAAAAAAAATCCTGAAACTACTTTTTGGATATTTACGTAAGCAACATTTTGAAGTGAATACCAACTCTCTATCCCGAAGGATATCGATAGTTAATCGGTAACACATTCAAGATCTTATCAACCCCTTTAATGTTTAATATTGAAAAGTTCTTAATTTGGCTTTAAGTAAAAATCACGACGATAGGCCGTCGGTTTCGAGCTCCAAAGACGTTCCTTCGGAAATACATGTCACCCATTTTCACCAGTTTAGAGGTCGAATTTCGAAAAATCCCTTCTTAGTGTTCGTCTACGACCGGAGAGGAACCCACACAAAAATTTTCATTTTTTTTAGGTTGAGTGGTTTGCGCTGCAGTTTGATACGTCAGACAGTCAGTCAGTCAGTCGGTCAGTCAGTGTTTATTTTTATATATAGAGACTAATATGTTTACACTGTATATAAACACATATTTATGTATGTAACTTTTACGATATATTTTCGATCAGAAAGTAAACACGAAGTAAGGGAATAATTATTATTGCTAACTACTGTTCATTTAATTGAAAATAAATTGCTTAGCATTTCAATAGCATACGTTAGCAATATCACTATGTTAATTACATACACATCTACAATTTACCAAGAATTTTGACTATTGAAGCTTGCTTACTGTTTAATACCTATCTAAAGCATGGAAAATTTAGAGAGACTATAAACAAACCTTGCATTATCTGATAAACAGCAAACATTAAAAGTTACTTCCGAAGATAAGACCTACTACTGTACGAGCACTCCATATCGTCCTTTGATTGAAACAGAGATACATAGAAGAAAATTAAGCTAATGGCGTACTTCAGTTAATCAGGTTCTATATGTGTGTTTTTTGACCTTGGAAATATCTATAAGTCCTTTTATTAGCGTTACTTATTTTGCGTTTTATGACAGAAGGCTAGTAAATATATCCTACCAAAACCAAGCCAACCAGTGGGTCTGTTTTTGTTTAGACTGAGATGATAAAAAGGTTAAGACGTGAGGCCGATTGCATATACAAATCAGTTATTAGTACAATAAAAATCACTAGTTCACACATACATTTATGTATATATTTTTTTTATACACACACACGCTTTAGTTTTTAGAAGAATGATGGGACCAAAAAATTAAACACAGATCGGATCAATCATTTATTTTATGGTTGAAAGCTATTCGAGCAAGAAACAAAGCAACAAGTCAACAACACCAATAAATAAAAAATACATTTGTTAAGTATTACGATATAATGAGAACATTGTTCAAAGTAATTTAACAATTTTTTTACAGTAAAGCTGACAAGACAAGAACTTATTTAATAAACAAAATTGTTTTTTTTAGGGGCTCCCTGGTTAAATTAAGTAGGCCAAGGCTAAGTAATTAACACTTTAAGTAAAACAATTTTTGTAGGTTATTGTTCCAAAACTTTAGAGCTTTTCTTGTTAAATCATACAGATTTTGGAAATTACATTATTTGGTAAAATATAAGATTTATTGACATTTATGCTACTACATTAAAAATAGGAAAACTGGAAATACCGACTTTAAGCTGCCTCAGCCATCGAAGACAGTAGAAGGCATGCGGGACCAAATCCCACTTCAAGGCCATTGGAAACTCCCGAATTAATCAGGAATGAGAACGCCATAAAAAAAAGCGTGGTGACGCCCTCACGGGCACCGTTTTAAACAAGTTTTGCACCTAAGGAAAAAAACCTTTATTTAAAATTAAGTACACTAATTGTCATGAAGATCTCGTGGTCTAGTAGTTAGGATGTCTGACAGGCACGCGCAAGGTCATGGGCTCGATCCCACTTATATTCGGGGAATTTTCATCATCGTTAAACACAACACAGGGTTGTACATGCAATTTGAGCTGAAGTAATTTATAAAAAATATTGCAGTGAGTTAATTTTTTGACACTTTTGTCAGGATATTTTTCTATTGACACATCAGTAGCTATGATGATTCATCGCGGGAAAACTTGACTGTTTGCTGGGTTTCAACGTACGTTCAGCTTACCTAGAAGATGACTGGCTTTCGCTTTTATGTGGAGTTGTTGCCCTATTTGACTGATCCAATAATAATCCCGCTGTTGTAATATTTGATGTCTATTATTGATTGGCGGACAGCTACGTTGTATCAAACCTACGTCACCAAATAATACGTGTTGTAGTTAACTACAGAGTTTTCAAGGTTATGTTGGCACAAAACATTACCTCGATATATCATCCTCTCTACACATCAGGTATAAAATTACCAGAACGTTGTAAGTGTGAAATTACACAAATATATTCAGTGTAGATTAACATCATTATTGTGCGCGCATTTTACTAGCTCCATGCTGTGTAAATTTACGAATTGGCTCTGGTATTTTTCCTTGCAATACATTCTGCGTAAAATTCAAATCGCCCATAAATAGGGACCCTGGTTTTACCCCACTTTCCCCACTTTGTTTCAGTGCCTTACGTGCACATCTGCTGTTCAACTTCATGGTTATTAACAGCTTTTCTTAGCGAAGTGATGTTTGTTATTTGACTTTGCCAATCACAATAATGTTACTACAACTTCACAAGTCTGTGTTTTGTCAGTAAAACCCCGAGACACGTCAGAGTTAAGACTTCCAACCACTGATTATAAAGCAGAACTACAGATGTGCACGTAAGTCACTGAAACAAAGTGGGGCAAAATTCTTTTCGCGAAAAACGTGGGTCCCTACCCATAAGTCATCAACAATTTCACCAACTGGAGGGCCAATGTAAATTATTTGAAGTAAAATGTTGGGTCACTTGTTTCCTTTTATATCTGGCTGATAATGGTTAGAATGCACTGTTCTTGTAGGAATACTTTCATGAACCTTGTCGCTGCGATAGTATGCAGACTTTGGTGAAGTAATTTAAAACCATTTGTTTCGTTAGTAAACACTACCGTTTTGAGGTAAAATAACACAACTTTTGAAAAATTTACGTTTATATGTTTATAGATATTTTGATAGTCTATTACGTTGGTTTTAAACAAACATTCGGCGTTTTTCTACAATAACATGAACATATTAAGTACTAGACATTTGTAATTTAACACGGCGTACTTAATGTAATTTTAACACTTACAAACATGGTCATTTCTATATGCAAGACATGTTGTATGCATAAATTTACTAAACATCTTTAGTTAAATTATGCTGTCTTTGAAGGGCGTAGTTGTCAGAAACGTATATATGAGATATACTGCAGACATTGGTGATGTAATTACCATCCATCTTTTTTTGTTAACACATAATAACCTTTGTGAGGCAAAGTAAAACGACATGTGTAAATTACGTTTGTATGTAAATGGATACTTACACTGACAACTACGCGGAATTTAACAAATTTTCGGTGTTTCTTTTTACAATAGAATGAATTTGTTATTTAACACGGTGAGCTTCGTGTTATTTAACACTAACAAATTGAGTAATTATATTATACGGGACATGTTCTTAGAAACGTCACTTTAATAAACTTTTTTTGTTAAAATACATTTTCTTTGTAGGCGTAATTTCTCAAAGCTTGTCTAATGGTACGATGCATACATTGGTAAAATAATTTTGAATCATATATTTTGTTGATGTACCCAACAGTTGAAAGGTGAATTAAAATGACATGTGTAAAATTACGTTTGTATGTTTACGGATATTATCACCGGCAAACTACATGGGAACTAAACAAACATTCGGTGTATTTAAACAATAACATACTGAAGTGTAAATACTCACATTTGTTATTTTACTCTATTGTTATGTGTAGTTTTATATACACAAACTTAGTGATTAATATTTATGCTACATGTTGTTGTAAACAGCACTTTACATAACATGTGGTGTAAAATTACACTGACAATATAGGTATAATTTCCCAAGAATTGTCACAGAGAAATAATGCAAACGTTTGTGGTGT
>PNEQ01004462.1:0-25711 GCA_003012365.1 Medauroidea extradentata | reverse complement strand
ATATATATATATATATATATATATATATATATATATATATATATATATATATATATATATATATATATATACTAATTTAAACTGTTACATGCATTAGTGAATGCAAACACATATGTTTTTAAACACATACAAGTTAACGTAATTATACGATAACAATAATAATAATTCAAGTATACACAATTTGTTGTCTCAAGCATTTTACAACACATTCGGTATACAATTACATATCCCATGAAGAAATAACATTATGATTTTCTTACAGTGTTCTGAGGATAAAGATTGCAGAGTTCGTGCTTTTCAAGGAAGTCAGATAGGTTGATAGCGTCAAGCAATGGAACTGCCAGGTACGTTATGTCAAAACATACAAAATTTGCATGAGACAGAATGTAGCAGTAAGCAGGAAACACATGTGCGTGTTGACATTGTAAACTGTGTTCACATTTCTCGGTTAAGTGCAGAGCGCATTTGTATTTTTTTAATGTATGCGTTTCGAACACCATGTGTACTGAAATAGTACCATGAAATAGTTTGTATAGGTATTTTATATGCAAAATGTCATACTTCTACACAATTGGTGTAAGATTAGTTTTGACTGACAGTCAGTGTATAGAGTTTTATTATGTTCAAGTGGTTTCTAAAACGGTCATCAAACGGTCATTAATATCATTTAGCACTACTTAGTACTTTTCAAAAATTTCTCTTGGAAAATATAATCGTATTAATTTGAATACCGAAGATGTAAGCAAGAACGGATACGAAATATTTATATAACATTCTTGCTGCAGAACTACTATCGCGTTAAATTGAAAACCCCACAAACGAGAACGATATACTTCTTGCTTAAAAAAAGTTGAATTCCTGCTTTAAACACATAATGTAATTTTTAACCCCCGAAATTTAACTGTTAAGGGTGTGAAAAGATAGAGCACGTGTCCTCTTTAAATATACACAACAATACTTAAACTTGACTCGGTGGGATTGACGAGACTGATTTCGGGGGAGACAACTTTGTTTGAATCTGGGTAAGGTATATGACCTTAATAGATAGTATAACCGTTAAGCAATATTTAAAAAATATTATTAACTATTTACGTTACTCCACGCAGGCAAAACCGCGGCATCTGATACAACTGACTTTTATTTAGAAACGTAAGCTTAAAGACAATTCCCATACTTTGGATTAAATAAATTACGAACATTCATACAAATTTTCATTCTTCATATAAACCCTGAGGGAATGAAGGTTAAAAAAAAAACCTATTCTTATTGTTTACCTAAGTTATATAAGAATCTCGTGTGCAAACTATAATGCTTCTAGAGCATAAGTTTAAGACGTACAGTTTCTGCCTGTCAATCAGAAGAGTTTTATTATTATAGATAAGAAGATTTATTATTACTTTAAAAAGTAATATTGCATATCTAGGAATTAAGAGTACGCCATCAATCCATTTGAAATGTCAATGAAGTTCACGTCCGATTTTTTGTCCTCTTCCCTCCCCATTGCCGGTAACACTAGAAAATATTCCGCTCTCGTGAAAACCCCGGTTTTTACCTCACGACGGTTATGGAAGATTCCGACCCCCATCCCATTTTCCAAGGCAGCTGGACAAACCCATATTCACCGAACTATAGACATGTGCATTCCTAACTAATTTGTCTAAAAGATTCACTGAGTACATATTAGTTGCTTGCGTGTGTATATACGTGCATATCAAGAATGCGCTGATAAAGTGGATATAATCCAATGACAGAGAACGAGAGTTACGGATCCGGCATGGTCTAGTTGCTAGAATACCTGGCTCTCACCAAAGAGGTCCGGGTACTATTTCCGGTATCGGAAACTGTTGGTCTTTATGTGTTTTATTATGTTTTTAGTTTTCGTTATTTATTTATTAAGATATTAGTACCCATCTACATAATATAAGAAATTACAATGCGAAATTGCATACTTCTACAGCCAACGGTCTGAGATGTACGTTGTCTGTTTGTCACTCTGTGTTAAGTGTTCCATTAATTTGATAGCTTCTATGTAAATTCCGTAAAATTTAGATTTACACTATGGCGGTGTTGTTACGTCCTTGAAGAATAATTTCACCTGTGCTCATATGTTCATTATTACACTTAGCTCGCTGAAGAATGGCTACAGGATTTGTTTATTTAATTTTATATTTTACTATTTTGAGTAATACAAACACTGCCAAGGGCCTTATACTGCATCCTTTATACTCACTTTGTCGTATATATAGTGATATCCGCGGTAGAAAACTGGAAGGTCACTTGGGGTTGTACAGGTCGGTCAGGGTAAAGTTAGCACTTCCAGATAATTTGTATTCCCCTATAAATTTGTTTAGAATCGTAGGCCCTTCAGTATTCACTGAAGTGTATAGAAGGTATCGTACTGAAAAGTTAGTATGTGATAAAAATAAACAATTACTGTTCAATAATTATTCTAGACAATGTGTTTTTCAAAAGTGTTCAGTTTATTGCGAACAACCTGTACGCGTCTTCACTGGGATCACGAGCCTTAGTGTGTAAACTCACAGCACGAGCGCTAGTAGGAGTCTGAATGTACAATTAATGGTCACCACGCTGTAATGGCGGAGTCACAATAGCGCGAAGGAGGCGACGCGAAGGACACTACGCGAGTTACAACACATTGTCAGCCGATCGGTGTCGAGGCGAACGCGCTGACGTCACAGAAGCCTCGGCACTGATTGGCTATCTTTCATTATTCGTGTCACGCCCTTCGCGACTCTTATGTCTTGCCTTGTCATTCCTGCATTATAGTATTTTCTCGGACATAGCTGGAACAACAGCTGTCTTCCGCAGTGGTGACCTACATATTTCAATATCTGGACTCACATCAGTTGCTGTCTCTGATCTCTACATGAACACGAACGTCGCGCGACGTGATCTTACACTACCCGATACTTACGTTAGTTGCAATAACTTCACATTTATAACAACCTTAAAATAATCACCTAAAATCTGAGTTGTTGACTGAATGTTCTTTACTTGTTTAATGGAAACATTCACAAACATATAGGCAAATATAGCAAACGCATACCGTAGAACTTGTGCTGTTCTGTGAGAACACTGATAGCATTCGACACTCAAGGCAACGAATAACCACACACTACATTTTATTTCTATACGCGGTTCAGAATAAACTGGTTACTCGAAAAACCGGAAAAGAATCCATTTTCCGCCAGTTCGTAACTTTCCGCGCGTTACTGCTAACGACCTGACTTGACTAACCTCGCTGGACACGCCACTTCAAGTTTGCACATGTAAGATAAATTGTGTAGTCAGTATGAATCGGTACAGTTTAGTTAAAATGTTTATTAATTATATAAAATACAATTATGTATATTTCAGTTCATTTTGTCGCTGTAGTGTTGTATGTAAATAGGAAAATACACACAACTATATTACGTATTTCGGTGCCAACCATACAAGCAGTAAGGCAACTATAGTTACTGTCGAATTATTCTCTGTAACGACTAGTGATATTTTTCAAACGTTATGTTTTAATGCTCCCTGTGTACCGAACAACCTATATCAGATTTTCACTGCCGACATAACAAAATGGAGACAATTCGTCTTTTCTTTGATGAATAACCAGTTTTCAACACCGCAACCACGGAAATAAACGACAAAAAATCGCCAACCGTATAAACAAGCGAAAATATATGTTAACAAAACAGTTATAAATTTATTTAATAGTTCCACCTGATTCGACTATATTATTTTTCGCACACATCTATTTGTTATTAGTAAAGCCCACGATTTTTGGTGAAAAGAATTCTGCAACAATTTGTTTCAATGCCTTATGTTCATATATACAGCCATGCATCTTGGTCAGCGATTGGCTGTTTTAAATTCTCAGCGTCTCGGGGTTCTACCCGCAAATCACAGATGTGTGGTGTCGCAGTAACCTTGTTCCTGTTGGCACAGTCAAATGAGCCACGCCTGTGCAATTATACATCCTGCCAATAATCAAGAAGCAGAGCTGCAGATGTGCACGTAAGACATTGAAACAAACTGTTTCAGAATTCTTTTCACCAAAAATCGTGGGCTCTAGTTACTAGCCCAGAGCTGTCCAATAACTGCCTCGCCAGTAATTGGTATAGGTTTCTTCAAATGCGTTGAGTTAAAACTTTCACACACAAACACACGCGCACACACACATACACACAAATACACACAAATACACACACACACACACACACATATATATATATATATATATATATATATATATATATATATATATATATATATATATATATATAGCAGTGTTGTCTCTTATTACGAAAACTGTCGCAAAAGTGGCATATAATATACACTATTACTGGATGACTCACACTTAAAATAAATGAAAACAACACATTAACGAAAGGGCCACGGAGGTCGAGGGGTCAGACATTCAGACATCTCGCTGTGCAATATTTGTGTTCGTTCCTCGGCGGGTTCGGTCACGGTTTTTCGCATGTGGCAATCGTGGCGGACGTTGCTGATATTTTTATCAGGAACACACTTTTATGCCGCCTTTCTCATTCCATCACACTCATCTCACTTTCACCTCGCCCGTTTCTTGGGCCGGAGGGCGACAAGAATGTCTAGACGAGCAGGCAGCTCAACCTTCACCTGGCCTTCTCTCATACACAATATGGCCCTGCCAGAAGACGAGAACACGTTGTGGGTTTCCATTCTCACAACGATCATGAGCAACATACAATTAACTGCACGATTTAACGTACAAATATTGTTGGCTAGCAGTTAATAAATTTAATATTTAGTAAATAACTATAAATGCCTACGTCAATATTAGTAGACGTTGTAGTTCACTTGGTGTACATCAACATGGTACAGGAGATTTGTTGGACGACACGAGTTTCCTCACTCATCTGCTGTTCACTGTTGCTCTGACTGATCTTGTTCTTCAGACCTTTCATTCTTCATTCTTGCCAGGTAAAAAAAAACATGTACTACGAGTACAGCCATCCCTTTGCAGTCCTAGCTTCCTATTTATACTAACCCTGTCTTAACACGGATACAAATATATTGTGGCAGCTACAAAATATTTTGGTAGTGTTGCCTCTGTCCAAATATTGTTTGTGCTCACAATGTAGACATTTTGTTGTCACCACTGAAATATTGTGAATACAAAAAAAATAAATAAAAAAATTATTTTTGTATACCACGAAATAACTCAGCAGGGAACACTTAGTACAACATTTATATTTCAATGACGTGGTTAGCAATGTTACAGTGTGGAGAAGCTTCCATAACTTTCCATATCCTTACAATATTGCAAGTACTGCAAGATCATTACACAATTACAAACACTCACAATGTGATAATTCCTTGAGCAGTCTAGTTACACGCTATTGTTATGTGAGATAGGCAGGTCTCTGATGCAGGATTATACGAACACTTCACTTAAAATAGTTTCCTAACCAGTCAAGTATAGTCTAATATGTATTACTATCAAACACTGGATACAGGGAAACAATATAATCCTCTACTCCGACTGTCTGAGACAACGATCATGTTGGCTCATAAGAGCCAAGTTGGTTGGTGCTGGTATACGTTTATTATCTGTCCACGCTGCATTTTTGCAAATCTGTTTACTTTATGATCGGATACCTTTAAGAAAAACTTATCCCACTTAAACAGACAACACGACACAACATCACGCCAGTCCCAGTGGCTGGTGGGAGCTTCACTCCCCGCTGATAAACATACACGTAATTTAATAATTATGACGGCAACTCCCTTCCAGCCTTAAGAGTGCGTGGTTGATAAATAAACGTTGAAAACATCAATTTAGTTCTACGCATATTTCGAAGCCAATATGGATAAAATACTCAATGACAATCCTAATGAATGGTATTTGTTAACTTTAGGAGTTAATATTTATCCAGAATTACTAATCCGTTACGCGTGAACTCTTGCACCTCAGTTAAATGCACGAGGTTCCGGCGTCAGAGATTGTCCCTATACGAAGTTCTTAACACTGGAGATAATTTTGTTTAAAACGTTGGCTAAAACTATTGTGTAGGATTACTATTGTTTAATTTTCGTAAATTGGCTTCAAGAAACCTACAGTTAAAGAAGAATGCTTTTATCGTTGAATTATGTGCCACGCCCTCTTAAAAACGTGTCCGGAGTCAAGATATAACAGATACACGCACCCCGTCGCCGGTTCAATGATTTGCAACTAGTCAGTCGAGGCGCACTTGTTTCTAGACACACCCAGCGAGTTATGAGAACTTCGGTTCCAGGTCTCGTGACAGCACGGCCTCGCTATGGCATATGAGAATTTGGTGACAACACCTGTCAGTTCGTCATAGACTACCTGATGATGACAGCTGCAATGACTGCCGGAATGTTACAAGACAATCATCCGACGTGTCTCTCTACCAGAAACCTAGAAACTACAGTTCTTGTATTGTTGAATTTTGCCACCTCAAGCTGTAGCTTCGCAACAGGCTATATGGATATTAAAATATTAATAATTGGTTATGTTAATATAACGTTTGACTCACTGAAAAAGTTTATAATTTCGTTACGACCGTTATAGCTCAAAGACAAGTGTCATATTCAACCAATTTGTCTATCTATAGTAAAATTACAATCCACGTAATGTGTTTACTGTTTGAAATAATTAATGGATTGTTAAAGTTCACGTTTCACCATATTACTTAACTGTTCCTGAATTTCACTGCCATCAATAAAATAATTATTTAACCTATATTTTCGCTATATAAGATTCCTTAATTTTTGTTTTAATTTATAGTTGACTGAAAATATGAAAGACTACTTGAATAATACATATTCAATGTTAACTAAATGCAACTAGGTTTAAACCAAAACATCAGGTTTTCCATTTATACTTCTTTTTAATTTAAGTGCTTAAGTTTAAGGTGGCATTTAGTGAGTACCATAATACTTTCACTATCCTTAAAAAGTTGTATCTTATCGCAAAACTGCCAATTGAGTCAGGTTGTGTGGACAGTGTTCTCATACAAATGTTTAAAATTTAAATACTTTCTGGATCATCGTACATAGATTCTCTCCCCATCTTTTTGTAAACAAATCTCAATTTTTTTAACCCTTATTTCGTGCAATCATACGTATTAAGACTGCACGGAAACTATCTTGTAATATTCTAGGAGTTATACAATAATTGTGCTGACAATGTGTATGGCAGCGTTGGGACTGGCTTAACGCACAAAGTGGAATTAGGTTAGATTATTAAGACATCAAGAATGAAGATGCACACATTTATAACCAAATTCTATACGGTTTAACCTCCAGAAATTTTGAGTGGATTCCCAATTACTCTGTGTGAACTTTGACTTTATTCGTAGAGTATGTGAAAATTTTCCTTAAGACACTCCACTAGTGATATCTACCATACAATGTAACATGCAGTTCGTGTCGACATTCTGGATAACGTTTGGTGATGTGGGGCAGACGCAGTTTGAAGCCAGTCGCTCACTGGCTGAAATGTTGATAGCTTAGAAAACTTTTTAACCTCGGGAAAGTGACAAGATATCATATTTTTTTCTATATGACATTGAAGATAGTAAATTACTATATATGCCGCTTCTTCTTCATTCAGTTATTTTTGTGATTGTCCGGCCGACGTACTCTGCATCTCTAGACAGGTAAAACGTTATATGCTTCCTCTTATATAAGCAGAGTCAGAGTTCATGTATTTAACTTCAATTTAATATAATTTATATAATTAAAACAAATTAAATATTAGTTTTAATCAATGATTTAATATTAGTGAAATAGGGTATATTTGGTTAATTGTGAGCGGTGAATGCAGACGTTAGTGAAATATAACGTGTGCTAATTTATTATTCCCAGATTTTAATGTTATGCGTGTAATTCTTTGATTATAAACATGTTGCGTAGATATTAATCTATTTATATTTTAGCTATATTTCTGTTATTTATGTGTCATGAATTGGTTTTACTGTGTTATTTTTCCTTTTGAAATTAGCGTTGCAAAATGTCGGTAAAGGTCGCTGTAAAGTGTGGGAAAAATTCAGTGCCTTTACTTTGCCAAATTACCACAAAGCCTTAAAAATATTATAATTATTCATTTATTTAATTACAGCCTCACGTTTGTATTGTAAATACACATTTTATTACTAAGTGTAAATATATTTTAATTCATGTTTGTGTGTTTACGTTGCTATAAACCTTCTTTTTTTTGACACTTGTCTTCTCACCTTGTTTAGTGTAGTCCATTTATTATTTTACTTTTAAAATCCCACATGTCCTCAGTATTAGCTGTTTTGTCGGTCTGATAATAGTTGTGAGTTTCAATAAGTGTTCTTGTCTCGTCGCAGCAATTTATCGAATCCCTCGTGGATTCTGTTATTGTAGTAGGTTTGTTTGCTACTAAACACAGCGTATTTTTTTCAACATAACTTAATCAATATCGCATGTCAAGTTTGTCGTTTCTATGACGTCACTTTTTAACATATCGTTTCAATGATCTTATCATATATTGAGTAACAATATTACCTCAATTATTTATATGATTATCTATTTGCGCGATAAGGAATTTAACGATAGAACTGTTTCTGTAAACATAGCTTTTGCATTTGGGAGGACCAGGGTTCTAATCTTGTAGGACCATTTTTTACTCGAAAACGATACCTGAAGGATGTTGCGATATTTTTTTATTAATATGTGTGAAAACATATATTATTTCTTCTCGTGATTCACTGAAAATGGTAATTTTCTTTTGATTAGATGGATTTTCATGAAAACTTTAGATCTATTCATATAAAAACCATGTTAGTAGATTGACACGCACAAGTGATCCTAACTTAAGTAAACTATACAACAATAAAATGAACTTAGGCCAAATATTTATGCTTAACAAACTTTTTCGGATTCCGTAGCGAAATACGTATAGCAGGTAAGAATTATTACATTTACTAAACGAAACCTACATTATCACTTGCGGTCACTGATGAAACAATTCTACTGTCTTAAAAATATCAGTTCGATATCAATATTTTTTAATTATTGGTTTCGCTACATACAAACGCACATTTTAAAGCCATAATTTATTTTCTATGTTTGTACCCAAATACAGATATTCATGTATGCGACAATGCCGCTCATGTCCCAATGAATTACGTTGACACTTTAAGGTAAATAGCACAACTTTAATCTATTTTAACTAGTTTAAACATAATTTGTAAATAGCCTATTTTTAATTATTTGCGCATTCTGGAAACGGTTATTTTATTTTGTCTTTTAATCATGCAAATTTTTATAACGTAATAGCTACTGTTTCCATTACACTATGTATTTAAATTTATATATAGTTTTTATGCAGACTTCACACGGCAAGAAGATAATATTGTAGCAAACTACGGCCTCTACTCGTAACTTTAGTCCTAGTAAATTTACTAAAATTTTGGGCAGCAATCATATTAGTTGCAGCAACACACTGAATGTCGTTAAAAGGAGATTTATTAACGTTTTATTTTGTAATTTTCGCAGTTTTCACATACCATTAGGGTACTACAAACTGTAAAATATATATTTGTGATTACAAACAATTTGAGTTCTAACTACAGTTCTGTATAAAGTGCTTTATAATGATATTATGTTTTCTGTACTGGTTTGATACTTCTATATTTGTAACTACATAATTTGTAAGTAATTTGAATATTGTTTTAACAGTCCCACAACTATGTTGGATGGTTTGTTTGAATGGTTCTTGCAATATAATTGAATGATATTCATGTAATCGTGGACTTGCATCGTTGCTCCGATATGTCGCTCCAGGAAAAAAAAGAGGGGAAAAAACTGTAGTCACAACATACACAAAATAAACATGAAGTTACCAGAATAATTGATAAGCCTACTTTCCTCGAAGTCGGTGGAAATTAACAATTGTTTACGTTTTCAAGGAATACTAAAATGTATTGATGTAGACGTATGATACACGATGTATAGTAAAGATAAGTCAGCTTGCCAAATAATTATATGCTTTATTATGTACCAAGTTTGATAAAATTCTGGAAAAAGTTTCCCAAGATATTAAATTCTATGCTAAAAATAAATAAATGGTCACCATTTTTTAAAATATTGACCCAGGACGAACGAAATACAAAAAATTCAAGTCAGCTTTGTATGTAGCATATATGGATCAAGTTTAACGAAATTCTGGGAAAAAAAATTTCTTAATGTATGTAATATTATGCCATATATAAATATAAACAGCCGCTATTTTAAAATTAGAACATAGGATTAACTAAATACACAAAATTCAAGTCAGCTTTGTATGTAATATATATGTTCCAAGATTGGTGAAATTCTGAAACATATGTAACTCTATGCTAAAAATATAAAACTTGCCTATATTTTTAAAATATAAACACAGGATGATCTAAAATCACATCCTTCAGTTCAATTTTTTATGTGATACATATGTACCAAAATTGGTAAAATTGTGATAAATGTTTCCTATGATATTTACGACTATGCTAAATACTTAAAAATGTCTGCCATTTTGAAAATTGGAAACAGGATGGACAAAATACACGATATTCGTGTCAGCTTTGCATGTAGTTTTTGTTTATCAAGTTTGGTTAAATTCTGAAAAATATTTTTTTAAGATGTGTGATACTATGCTAAAAATATAAAATTGGCCGCCATTTACAAAGTATGAACACAGGATAAGAACTAAATAAACAATATTCAAGTAAGCATGGAATGTAGTATATGTGTACCAAGTTTGGTGAAATTATGAAAAAATATTTCCAAAGATATTTAATATTATGCTAAATATATATAAATTGCCGCTTTTTTGGAAATATGAAATCAGGGTGAAATAAATAACATTTAAGTCAGCTTTGCATGATGTATATATGTACCAAGTTTGGTGAAATTATGAAAAACGTTCCTAATGGTATGTAAGACTATGCTAAATATATACAAATGGCTGCTAGTTTGAAAATTGGAACACAGGATGACCTAAATACGCAATATTCATATCAGCTTTGTATGTATTGTACGCGTACCAAGTTTGCTGAAATTATAAAAATATTTCCTAAGATGTGTGATACTATGCTAAAAATATTGAATTGCTACAATTTTGAAAATATGTACACGGGAAGAATGGAAACATAAATATCAAGTCACCTTTGTGTGTATTATACGTTTACCAATTTTTATGAAATTCTATAGTATGGTTCCTCAGATGTCTAGTTTGATCGAAAATTTTAAAATGGTTGCTATATTATAAATGTGAATTGGCGTAAACGAAAATTAAAAAAGTTAAGTGATATTACAGAGAACTGTATGTGTACAAAGTTTAATGAATTTCGGTCCACTAGTTCGAAGATTTTTATGGGCGGACCCAAACACGCGCCCACTGACACACACACACTCACACTCGAACACCCACCACAGTGAGCTGGACTTTACGACATGTATGTATGTATAATAGTGACATATTGCCACACATACTGCCTTTGACTACTAGCACATGTATAAGGCGAAGCAAGGTGTCCCCCAGAGTAACTAACTAGGCAGTTCCCTTAAGCCTTGAATTGTATAAAACAATATTTTTCTGAACGATCTCGAAAATACGAAAATTGTACACTACTTGTTGTTTCCTAGCTTTGTGGTGGCAGGCGAGCTGTACACACGGACCTGTCGCTGCTCGCGAGCAGTGGCGGGGTCAGGATACCGCAACACTGCATATTCTTAGCAAGTAATGTCACCGCTGTGCTATGCATATATGACGTGCAAGTACGCAACATGGTGCAGTCTTTCAGAGAGCCAACATCTTACTGGTCAAAGTCCGCACACACTCACAATCCCGCAGAACACACGCAGTGGTCCCCGTTCATTACTACGTTTAATGGATTATATTTAATATTTATTCAGTGAAATATTATATATTTAAAATAGTTAAAAGGGTAACTATATGAAATAATCACTCGCCGAATCGACTTTTAAACTAAATTTATTGGAAACTAATTTTACATAACTATGTCTTTCATATAAAAAATATTATACTCAGTAATGTGTTTTAGAAATGATTTTTACACATAAATAACAAGTCTTTGCGGTTGTAAATGTCTTTGTAAACGTGTAAAACACCTTGCGTATAGCCTGTTGCGTTTTCACTATCCCCTTATGCTCTCCTACCGGAGAATCATGGTAATAAGATATAATCATCTCCTCTACCCTTTGGGGTACAAAGACCCTTTTCATCCCTGCACCTACATAGTATAATATGCTTCGTTTCACTTCAAATCGGTTTTCCTCCCCATTGCGTACTTTATCTTTTAGCCTTTTGCATAATTCATCCTCCGCTTTCCAATGCTCCAATTCTACGAAGACTTCCGGTATACGTTTAACTAGGGCAACCGATTATTGCAACATTAACTCATTCTTCCCCAATTCATTCACTTCCGCCCCGGCCATGCGCCTTCTAACACTGTTTTAAAAAAGTGCCGATGGTACAAATATACTTGTACGTCCCAAATCGTGCTGAGCCTGGACTACTTTTATTTCACTCTATTCCACCTCTTCCATCCCCCCAAAACATGACACTTCTCGTGTCCTGTTTTCACTGGACATCCTACGACCCAGTTCCCTCAACACCCCACATCATCCTTTTGGCACCTTTTTACTTCTCTCTCCCGGTGAAATATCACCCGTCTCATAATCTTCTGGATTAAACATTCACGACAAACAATCTGGAACCGCATTATCTTTTTCCTTTAATATGGTAACATTTAAAACGATTATTATTCAATTGAGCCACCCATCTTCCTATTTTTCCCACTTGCTTCGGTTAGGTGTATAGTCACATGAGCGCTTGGTTATCACTAATCAGGTCGAACTCCTGATGTTCCAAATATACACAAAATTTCTCGACTCCGCACAAACAGGCCAGAGCCTCCTTTTCATACGTACTAGTATTTCTTTCTCCTAGAGTGAGCCTTGGGCTCGCATAAGATACTGGCTGGTTCCCCTGACCCTTATCTTGTAGAAGCACTGCACCCAACGCTATAGATGACGGGTCCACTTGCAGGATAAACCGTTGCTCAAAATTCGGCAAGGTCAACACGAGCGGATGCGAGATAGCATATTTTAGCCGGTCAAAGGCCTTTTCCTGTTCCTCACCCCACACGAAACCCGCGTTTTTTTTCTTTTCAGACTATTTAAGTGCAGGCACAGACTAGCGTAATCTTTAATAAACCGTGAAAAATGCCCTAACAAGACAATAAATCGCATAACTTCCTTCAGGTTCTTAGGCCTCGGGAAATTCACTATGGGAGCCATCTTATTGGGGTCCATCAACAATTTTCCCTTTGACAGCACAAACCCCAGAAATTTAATCGCCGTCTTTTCCAAAGTCACCTTCCCTGGGTTCACAGTAAACACTAACTCTCGCAACTTACTAAAGACTACCCTTAAATAATCTAAGTGCTCTTCCACATTTTTAGAAAAAATGCATGTGTCATCTATTAACAAAAATAACAAATTTGTAGTGAATATCTTCAAATGCTTTATGCAATGTTCCGGACAGGCACTGCCTCCCGAAATTAACTCCAAAGGGGACCCTGTTTAATTGAAATGCCTCCAGGGCGTTACGAAGGCAAAATACATCTTACTGTCTTCTGCGACGAGAACACATTGGTGGAACGCCTCATTCAAATCAATTACTGAATATACAGATGCTCCTCCCAGATGTTGCAACACCGTTTCTACATTAGGCATGGGTCGACATGTACTTGCTGGTTAGTCAGGCGGTAATCCACAATAAGACGTACTGTCCTGGGTTTTTCTTCGAAATCAGGAAGGCAGGCGACACAAGGTCTTACTGCGATTCTCGAATTATTCCCTTTACCTTTAATTCCATAACTATTTTCCTACACTCTTGCAATTTTTGTGGCGCACACTGATAAGGGCGCAGCTTAATCAGCTCTTCGCTAGTCAACTTTATCTCATACGGATAATGGTCACAAAAACCTACTTACTTCGTAATTGCATCAGAATATTCATCTAATAACCCCTATAATGTTGTCCTATGGGGTTCTAATACAAGTACATCACAGTTCTCTATATTGCTACACACAAATCCCTCAGTATTTTTTTCCCTGCGTAGCTACACTCCTTCCCTTAGTGGGTCAAATCCAAATTTTAATATTTTCTCACGAAAATCAATTGTCGCCTTAGTTTCCGACAAAAACTCCAACCCCAAAATCATAAGGCTCATCAATCCTGGAATTATCAAAAATCTTTTTGGCCACGATTACCCATAACTTTAAAGTGCAGCTTTATTTGCTCTCTTACTTTACAAACAATGCCATTAGCCACATACAACGTGATTCCATTTCCCGCCATCAGCTGTTTTTTAACTCGGTAAATAGGGCTACCACCCTACTCACTTCGGCTTCACTAATAAAGCAACTTACAGCACCAGTATTCACTAACGCCTGCCTCTATATTTTCACCTCTTATCACCACCAGTAATACTAATTTCTTATTACTGTAATTTTTTGAACCTAGCATCGCCACGCACTCATTCGCCGTTGTTAACGCCTTCGGCGCCTTTAGGCAATCATGCTTAAAAATACCTGTATTACCACAACCATAACATTTTACGTCACTAAACCTGCCTCGACATTGTCGCGCAGAATGTCCCGTCTTCCTGCACGAATTGCAAATTGTACCAACTGTCTTAACACAGATGCCCCACCGCACCACAGCGGTAACATGCCCGCTCGGCGGGTGAGCTAGCACCGCATGCTACAGGCGACACAGCGCCTATTCCCCACTTGTTTTGGCCTCGACCTTCGTCTCTCACAGATCACGGTCATACAATGACACCACGTAAGCGAGGTTTCAACCTCAACTGCCCACACTTTAAACTCTTCCAAATTAGTAGGTATACCATACCCTACTATGTGATTTCTTATTTCAAGGTATACATTACAATTCAAAATTTTTACAATTTCACTCTCAAGATATTCAAAACCTAAGGCGCCTATGCAGTCCGCCACAGACTGAACATACTCCAACACTCTCTCACCGGGTCTTTGAAAATGTTCCACATATTTCTTCATCAACTCCACTTTAGCATGCCTAGGACATAACTGAGCCCACAAATTATGCTTTACATAGGTCCACTCCTTCTTTTCCTTTTTACCTTCCAATATGATATTCAAAGCTCATCCCGGAACATTTGCATGCTAACAATTGCAATAACGTAAGGTTAGCCGGAAAACATTTGTTTGAACAACTCTATTCACTTCTAAACAAAACTTCAACAATTCTTCCTGTTTTATACTAGTTAGAAAATTTACCATGCTCAAGGAAGAATGGGCCACCTTGTATTAAAATCCTGTCGTCAACCTTTGATACTTTATTTGACCTGCTTCTCCCTCGGAGGATGTATCGCATCTTGATGGATTTTTCACCACTTCTGCCATTTTACACCTGAGGTCGTCTACGCTCTCACTTTCCTCAACTGGAACACACGCGGCTGCCAAATTCGTTTTGACCGCATCTTTGCAGATACTGTAAACCCAGCTAGTCATCCTGACACTGGAACACAATATCTAACAAGCGAACAAACAGCTCCAAAGAGCAGAGTGGCGCAGTCATGAGACGCTCCCCTGTCCCGAAGGAAAGGGTGTCGTAACGATTGCCTCACCCTTTACACTCAACATAGCCCTCTTAACCTTCCAAGATCTAACTGGGACAGGTAGCCCCTCATATTGGAGAAGTTTGCCAATTAAAATGTTACAAGTTCAGATGGTTTAAAATATTTTGATTCCGGATGCAAACTTCAACACAGAAATTGGATTATACATATGTAGACGAACTCCCTTACACTACGTGTAACTCCAGAATCTACACAATGACTTTGTTGCCTCAGCAGCATAGCAATATTCCAGCAGTCAACAGGCAAGATACTACCAACCGGTGGAAATCTGGCAGGGCGAAATAGATTTGGCGAAATCTAGTTCGGCTGACTGATTCAGCTATTCAATAAATTTTATCTTCGCCTGCCTGGTACTTTGCCAACATGTCTCAACTGCAGGCAGCCTACAAACTGACGGTCTGCCACACTCAGCACCGACCGCCAGGTCAATTACACACCAGTTCGACTGTCTTGCAGCCGTGTCGTTACGAGTAACTGCCTCTCGCGGTCCTCGTAGAGGGAAGAACATACAGTGCCGACATAGATAGTCCAGCAACACTGTCCTTCCAACCAAGGCCCCCTTACAGTGGAGAACAGCTCGGGCTCGTCTTCGCAAGTTTCCTCGGCGAGAAAACTACCATGCTCAACTCCAGCAGTAGCAACCAAGCTCAGAAAAGATGTCCCCAACTCAATTCCATCAAAATGCTCTTAGAATCCAAGGTTAAATGTCAGGTCAAACGAAAACTCCCAAGAACAGAGCACAGTATATCTCCTGACGTCGTATTCACATACGACCCCCTAGCTCACTTATTCCCTACTCTATTCTGCTGCGGCCGACCGCATATCCTCACATGCTCCCCCCTTCCGCTCTCCTACACCACTAGCACACCTTACCAGTGCTTCCCAGTGGGTATTTCGCACACAACGTATTTAAAGGCAACCCAACAAATATACATCAAATACTATAATAGTGTGTGCTTATAATTCAAATATAGATTATTATTAAAGTGTATGTATATTCTAGAAGTTTTGGAAACCATATTCTATACACACATACAATGCGCATACAAAATTGTACCAGAGTTTAAATGGACGACATCAGTCCAAGCTTATTTTATGCCGAGATGTGAGGCGTCGGAATACAGCAGGCCCCGCACACAATTATGTCAACTCCACAACCATCACAGCTCCCATTTACTTATGCTGTGAATGACTCCTCCCACTCACCACATACTCCGAACACGGTTATGCATGCTCTGCACATATCTCCGCACATAAAACTGCAGACTATGCAAACAATTATGTCCTTTTCGCTACCATCTCAGCACCCATTTACTCATGCTGTGAAAACTCCTCGCACTCATCACATGCTCCGCACGCGAATATGCATGCTCCGCAAGTTGACAATGGGAAATTTCATATCAACAAGCAATAATTGATTTTACACATCCTTATTACTGTCAAGGATGAAGTCGCCTATCGTGAATCAATACATGTTCCCATATTGTCTTACACCATTAGGAGTATTATTACGGGGCTGGGTGGAGCAAGCAACACATGCATACATCTTAGTTTACTCGAGGAGCGAAATTGACTTCGATTTTAAAATGTTTACCTATACTCGAAATTGCTCCAGCAGCCAAAGTACCAACGACTGGCTCGTGTTCTACAGCCTATAGATGTAATTGTTTATTTTCAATGCAGTGACAAGAACTAGTTGCGCCATCGAGCAAAGTTAAGCAAAATTCTGCATTTGTATTTTACGACATTGCTTTCTAGAAACAGACATGGAGTACTTCAGCATGGGGCACATGCAGGTGTGATTTGTGTTTACTTTAACCAGACATAATCGTGCATACCCAAGAAACTGCTTCGTGATAATGCTATTTATGGTGTTGTTTCGTATGGATTACCTAAATTTAAGTAATGTGTATGCTGACCACGTGGACACGAACTTGACTTTGCTGAATTCTAAGATATATGTTATTTTTTCTGGAAAGGCAAGTATGGTATAATGGTAATCATTAAAGGCAGTGAAGTACATAAGGGTCGTTACAGAAGGTGCTTTGATCAATTAATCAAACCTTCCCAACCATGAGTTACGGTACCGTTCCCAAGTTTGGAAGTGTTAGAAGCTCTGATCATGTGTACATGGAGGTTTGCATCACTGGTATATGCAGAGATTTTTCACTTATCGGACAAAATATTGAGAGTGTTAAAAATAAAGAGGTAAATGACCTGATGACTATCGACAGGCATGTAGATGGTGCAGAAGATAGACTATGAGATTTAATTAATGTTTCAAATGCACAAAGGCATGATGAATTAATATATTTTCAGAACACATTTCTTTCGAAACTGGCCTCGAAAACATACATTGGGAGACATGAAGAAGGTACAGAACATTTGTTCTGAATGCCAAGATAGCATTGAAAGAGTTATTTCTGTAAATCGGTAATAATTAATATTCTCTGCATAGGTATAAATGACTAAGTAAACGTGGTTACCACTCAGTTAACAATGGATGATAGAACAGCATTGGCAAGTGAGAGTCCATAGGTAAGTATTGCACCATAATGTGAAACATGTATGAAGTAGTGGTTTGTGCTCATGGGCTGCAGCCCTCTCTGATTATTTGGGAATTACAGTAAATAATTATCATTTTCACAGCTGGTGTTATAGAAGATAATTTGTAATGGTATCTTTTGAACTACAAACACGCCAAACCCATCAACCGATCGCGAAGTCTTAGGAATGCGAGAAAGATTGGAAGATTTACTTTTTTAGGTTACGCGTTTTCTGCCTCGGGCGGTCTGAACTAAACAGAGCTGCATGGCGAGCAGCCTGTGTGACCTTGCTGGCGCAGGCACAGAGCGCGCCTAGGTCTGGCGAACCCTGGAAGAATGGGGACTGGCGTATCTGGTATTTGGGATTTTGTGGGCTGCTAGCAAACCTGTCCGGCTCGCAAGACAGTGCGCCATGATGCAATGCACTAACGACAGATGCAACTTGTCACTCAACTCGCTCGTTTCGCGATATCACTGCAATAAATTGCACTAACATTTCATGACCTGTCCTACACACTGTGGCACTTCCTACGAACGTTTCACATTTTGCGTACGCGACTTAGTTCTATGGTAAAAAAAAATTCTAATATCGTAACTACATTTTCACTCAAAACCCAGCTGAATGACATTTAAAAAAAACATGTCTAAAGTAGGACGGTTTTACACAAACAGAATTTTTAAACCCATTACCCCAAAAAGAATAGCTTATTTGTAATATTCTGCCGTAAAATCGCCTCAAATTGCAATAGTTTTCTTGAGGTGGAATGATAACTTTTAGATGTTGCTCCTTTACCCCTAGGCATTACAGTAAACATTTCTTGCAGCATATTATTTCACACGACTTATAAAGTACTTCACACGACATAATACAATGATATCAACTTAAAAATACATAGTAAAATAGAAGTGACATTGTTATTATTTTTTAAAGATCATAATTTATAGCCGAGCAATTTACCGAACCATATGACAGAGAAGTAAAATATTAAGGGCGAGGCTACCACAATAAAAAAAATGAATATTTTAAATTTTTATTTTTAGTTTCATTATTTTTTTTAAATTCATATAATTTTATTCTATAATTTTATCAGCATGTCATTGTAGCATACAATGTCTTTATCAACTGTGATTTTTTTAGTTTAGTATATCAGTTGGTTTTAGTGTAGTCGTTAAAACGGAAACATGCAAAAATATAACTTTAACAAGGCATTATGTGAAAACTATGAGAGATAAAAACATTACCCAAGAGCCGAATTTAGTCAAATTTTGTGTCTAAAATAAGAAAAAAAATATCTGGTACAAATAAAAAATAAAATAATGGCGATGAAAATTGCGGTAGACCTCGCCCTTAAGCTTAACTAAAATTTTAAAACTTGATTTTCTGTTCAGCCACCACCAAACCATTTATCAAATACAAAGGGTCCTTTTTTTATGCTGGATGTCCTCTTCAGATAACTTCAAACTTCGAATTATTTATTATTCCGCAGTAGACGAGGCAGAAACCCATAAATAAATGTACCCTCCATATACATGAGTATTTCCTAATAGAGGGAATTACCACTAGAATTCATCATTCTATATATTTCATTGCACTGAATTTATTGAGATATTTAGGCGACTTTCAATATTTAAAGTCTTATGAGTTATATTCTCTTGTTTGTTTATTTATAAAAGTCGTTTTTTGTAGTCTCTAACCTCCCTCCTTGCGTACGGCCCTTACCGTTTATTGGCTTTTCACGATAAATTGAGTACTGTATAACAAGTTATTGCGAAATTTGTTCTAAGAAAATAACTACGAGCTTCACGTACAAGTAACGGGTATCCACACATTAGTCAAGTAACCATTTAGTTGAAACATGTAATTGTCTTAATATTTTCATTTTCAAATACAGCGAGATGTAGTAAAGTTAAAAGTGTAAAAAAAAATAAAAACACGAACTGTATTGCATTAAATGAACGTTGCAGTTTTGTTAAATGTGAAACATTGTGAATTGTGAACCTTAAAACAAATGAGCTTTGATGTCAATCCGATGTCTGGACAGCAATCTCTCATGTAATTTAGACTTGGCATAACTTTCCGCGCAGCTACCCTAGTTTTTCTACACCTACTTGCTACTTCAAGTACTCAACTCATTTGTTAAAATTATGTTTGTGGATTTTGTGAATTTTGTTCTAAAAAAAGACAGTAATCAAAAGGCATGTTAATTTGTTAATATTTTTGTGGATTTTGTGAAATATGGCCTAAAAAATTAAATACCTTGAAATGTTTTAAACTGTTTGAGAAAATGGAATAGAGGTAACTACATGAAACGTAACTAGATTTCCTCTGCTAGGGACTACGGAGACCCCTTAACAATATGTTTCTTTGAAAAATATTAATACATTTACCAAAAGTTTATTTAATCTTTAAACACGAGAACTGCTAAAATAGTTCCATTTAGCATTTAAAATCCTAATTTTTCTGGGGGAGGACTAAAGGACATCCTTCCTTTTCTTGGGGGATAAGTGTTCCTTCTTGCATGCATCCCTATCTATGTCAAAATTCACGAGCCACGCCTGCATGTAAGCGCTGAATCAGCGAGGAGGGATGGAGCGAGGAGTAGTGGGGGAAATGTGCTCGCGAGAAAGATGCAGAAAGTCGCCTACAGAGTTGCATCATGTTGCGACACCAATATGATGTTTCATCTCAGGAATGTGGCTACTCATGTAATGGTGGAGAGAGAGAGAAGTAAAAAGGTTAGTAATGCACCATACTGCGACACATGCATTTGCTGACTCAGCAAGAAACGGGAGGTTGCACAGGATGACATCTTGGCATGGTAGCGAGGAATGTCATGTGATGAGCAGTGATTAGCATGTGTGTGCTGACTTAAGGGAACATACTAAAATTTGGTGTTGATTAGAGGAGGGTGAGGCATCTGTTAGTGGCTTGAGTGTAAAATATGATAGGGTACTAAGGAATCCTGCCTAGGCATATATGGTAAGTTATTTTATTTAAAATACAAATTTTATTAAATATGAGATTTGAATGAGGTATGTTAAGAAGGAAAAATCGAAAAGTTTTCGGAAGAGTTGGAGAAAACCCCTATAGTTTTATTGGATTTATTGGCATTCATTCGGTGATAGGGGGCATAGTGAGGGCAATAAAGGGGCTTATCCAGGTGTGATATAGTTATTTATTTAAGTTATTTTACTGAAAATGTTTTTACTTTATGAGATATGAAAGTTCGAATGTGAAATAAAAAAAAATTAGGAAGATTCGGAGAAAATTTCTATATTTTATTTGATTGAATTTATTGGAACTCTTTCGGGGATACATATAATAATAATCGGGTTTGAATTAATAGCATGGGGGAGGGTTGGAGAGCCTATCCAGGTGTGATATAGTTATTTACTTAAATTACTTTTTTTCTAAAAATATGTTTTATGTTATGAGGTGTGAGTGGGGTTTATTAGGAGTGTAAAATAAAAATTTTTTCGGAAGACTCGAAGGGAACTCCTTAAAGATGGTTGCCTACATTTAAATGAAACAATCGTCCACAACATGGATGCCGAAAACACGATGGTGGGCATATGTTTTATTACTTTTTGAAAGTTTGATGTTTTTGATTTTTTAATTTTTAAAAAATATGAATATTTTATAAATTTCTGGAAATGTTTTAAGTTGTCATCCAATATTTCGACCGTGATGTCATCCAAGATGACAGCTGTGACGTCATCCAATATGGCGGCCTGTGATGTCATCCAAGATGGCGGGACGTGAAATCAACATTGGATCCGACGAGCAGATCTCAGATCTCACTGTGCCAGAACGTACGGAAATATACAACTTACGAATATACTTTTGTGGGCTCCTACTATCATTGTTCGGACATTCCTTGGATTTTAATTGAACGTTGGGTGTTGATTTTTCATTCCTGTGACAATTATCCTGATAATATATAATTTAAAAACTATTCAATGTCCCTCCGGTCAGGTCCAAATAATTTAAAGGTACATGTAATCCATTTCTTCTTCGACTTAGGGAAAATAGACTGTATTCCTATGTACCCATGAAGAAATCACAGCTGAGTAACACTCCAAAGAGGAACCGTAGAATTGGTAGGAGGGAAAATAAACTGGTACATGGATCATTGGAAAAAGCTCCTTTTCAGCGATGAATCGAGATTTCTGCTCTACAGTTCACGAAAAGTGATGATTACGAGGATAGCGACGGAGAAATTTCACCCCGATTGTCTCGTTCCAGTTGTCAAAGGAGGGGGTGGCTCAGTCATGATTTGTGGTTGCATTTTGACTTAAAGGCACCTTGTTATTGAGATTCGTTGACGGCACCGTGAATTCTTGAAAATACATTGAAACCATGCAGGAAAACATGCTACCATCCGCCGAGAAACTTCACGGGGGGTATTTTGCTTATCAACAAAATAAAGCTCCTTGCGACACATCTGCTGCAACGATGAGATGATTTAAAGAAAAGGAAACACATTGTTTATCTGACCTGCCAGGAGCCTGAATTTAAATTCCACAGAAAATCTTTGAAACATCATTGGTATTCGTGTCACTGCTCACAAACCAAGAAATGTCCATGAACTTCGCGAGAAGATTTCAGAAGTTTGGAATAAAACCACGTCCCAGGAATACAGATAATTGATCTTGAGCATGCGAAAACATGACCAAAATTGTGTGAAAATTAATCGTGTCCCTATTGAGATTAAAATGGTCACGTGCATACCTATGTAAAAATTATGAAGATATTGTCAGAATTTTCGCGTGTTAGTTTAACAAGTTTTTAAAGTGATTTTCAGTGTTTTATTAACAACTATTTAACTTTTGTTTACAACATGATATTTGAATTTCAACTATAAACTCGTGTCTGACGGAAAAGTTGAAGTGTATGTATGCCCTTCTTCCGTACAGTCGTCACAATATATGTTACTAGAATTATGTAATATAGTTGCATTAAATTTAAAAAATGGCTTGTGTTTTATGATGAATTTATTTCACTTATAAGGGTGGTTCTAACCTTTTGCTGGGTACCGTAACCCACATCTCAAATAAATGTGCCGTTCTAAAATTTGTACAAACTAATTAAAATAATTCGCTCATTAATGACATTGAACTATTTATTTTTAGTTTAAAACTTCACATTTGTATCGCTTTACTAACCACAGTGTATTTGTATATTTTCTCAGATGTAATGCTAAACTTTTGAGCTAATTTTGAAACGTGATTGTTGAGATATTTATTTTAAATTAATATTGCCCCACATAATACATTATTTATTTATTAACAGGGAAACTAAATGACACCTTGCAATACGTATCATTGCTGTACAAGGTGTTCGGTAAGATACTGCTTAAGGTTTGTAAATTATTAAAGTAAAGAAAACATAATATTGATATTCTTTTCCGCAACACAAGTCGTCCTTCGTTAGCAGTTTTTTTAAATCTATACTAGTTTTATTTTGACAGATACCACAGGACCCACACCTATAATATTATGTCGCCATAACTGTTACTTACACACCTACGTTAAGTATACTAAGCGGCTGAGCGGAAATGATCGCCAGAGTATGTACGTGTCAGGTGCGGTGTGTATTAATATGGGCAATAAATATTGGGTTGAGCTGACTTTCAGCTCGTCCTCCTTAAATTGTACTTTAGATATGAACTTAAAATTTTGTTTCGTCTGTGTCTTCGCTCTGCATGAATTTCGCGCCGCCTACTCGGGTAGTCATGAACGCTAATTCAGGGTGATGTGCCTTTCCCCCCCTTTCCTCTTCCTTCCTCCTGATGCAATTCCCACTCCTCCTGCTCTACTTTCCCCTCCTTAGCAATCCCTCCCATCTGACCCCTACCTGTTTGCCTTTTCCCCTCTTTTGGATTTTGCGCATGCGTAATAAGCTGAGCTGAATAAGTATTGTCTGTAACCTGAAGCCTCACTTCTTCTCTTCGACTGGTTCAGAATGGCCGTCCTTTTGATGGGTCATAATAAACTGCACACGTCATGGAACAGGACTTCGATTCGTACAAGGTATTGATCAGCTCCATTAACGATTCACTATTTTTCAAGTTACTGTAGGTACGTTTGTTTTAATGATTACGTTCTTACAGTTTCTACTGTTCAGTGGCCTTACGTCAATTCTATTTCAGAAAGTTCAGTTTTGCGCTTAGTTCAGTGCAGGGTATAAAGTGACCATTGCTGCTGGCATCCTTGTAGTATTGCATGCAAGCGACTTACCTCTAGTTTGTCTTAGGGTACCCTAACTGTAGGGTGTCAATGAACTAGGTTCTGAAGGTGACAGTAATTTTATTATACGTTTATAGTCTCCAGATTGGTGTATGATGAAGGACTACGACATTATGACCTAACTAGGATCATGTTTGAAACGGTAGAAAGAATATCCTTGTAGTGTTGCCTCGTGCCATGATCCTAACCGTGGTATGTATTGTTTATGATTAAGTGTGAGGCAAGACAAATTCCTTAAATTTGCTTAAATAGGCTATTAAAAAAGACATTTATTCACATTGCTTTTTTTTTTAATTTACGATTATAATAAATATTGGTGTATAAGTTCTTTATTATCATAAATTAAATTTCTGAATGGGAAATTAACATAATTTTACTCAAATAATTTACACAAAACATTAAAAAAATAAGTTCAATTACCTTGTAAACTATTTTGTTGAATTCGTACGTATGCATGAGTGGTTTTGTTGAATATTACTCTCAGGGAAAGGTAACGTGGCTTGTTTTTTTTTTCAAACAGTTCCAGTGTTACATCACCAGTTCCCTGACCTGCCGTAACATGAACTGCCTTGCTATTATTACTACTATACTGGTCATTAGCATCTGCGGCGCTGTGGTGAGTGTTAAAAATATACTTACTTTACTTGATAACAATAGTAACTTTTCTAGACAATATTAAGGAATGTGTGTTGTTGCTATTTTATAGCATTCATTGGAATAATTGTTATTTTTTTATTTAATCTCTTTGGCAGTTTCAAACACTTTTTTAACTTCCTTGTAGTAAACAGAACAAGTAAAGAAAATACAAGTCAGTAAGTAGTAAAATATGAATTCCAATTATTTTACCCATTATATGAAAAATTCAAAAGGTTATGGGCCCAAATGCTGTTCTGTGTCATGAATGTTACCACATGAAGAATTGAAAATTGGTAATTATGGAAAACATAACATTTAATATTGGACTTTTGGAAGGTCAATCTAACTGGTCTACATGGAAGTACAAAGTATGTACTCTTCTGCGAGGTACTTCTGGAGCGATGGAAGTCATCGAAGGAAGTATAACAAGACCAGAAGTCTTAGGCTTAAATGCTAAGGAAGATGAGGTAACTTTATATAACACTAACTTAGCTAAATTTAAGCAAGCTGACAGTATGGCATTACTTGCTCTCACAACTCA
>PNEQ01004461.1:59012-76176 GCA_003012365.1 Medauroidea extradentata | reverse complement strand
AACAAAAAAGAACACATAAAATTATGTTTGATTTAACTTAAGTAGAGCGAAAAAACTAGTGGAAGGAAGGGATTTGTGAGCGCGCATTGGGTGGATTGGTGACAGAAGAGGCCCGTACAGGGGGCTCAGCCGGCCGGCCGCGCGCTCGGCCGCAAGGTCACGCGCGCTGCACTCGACCACCGTGTCGAAAGGGTTAAAAGATCGAAAATGATTTACATTCGCTGTTAAATCCAAGCATCAAATTGCACACCTTTAAAGATTAATTAACCAATTAATAAAACTTATAGAAATTAACATGTCTGCCCCTCTCTCTCTCACACTGAATAATTATATATTTACTTTAATTTACTTATGAGATCCCGAACGCGAAAATTACTTTAATTTATCAGAAAAAAGGTGAAACAACAACAAACACACAAGACGCGAACGAAACACTAGGACTTGGGCCATTATGCTACAGGACTTCAACTCAAGAAATAATAAACATGAAACTAAACAAGGCGCCACAAATTAATCATTTACAAGTCCTGCAGCATAACAACCCATTCCACACTTACAATAACGAATAACAAAGCAACACTTACATTTCACTGGAAGCCGACTGAACCCCGATACGACAAATACACGGGTATAAATACAAGAAGCGAGAATGAATATTATCGCTGGAAATAGTCCGCCCAACATGGCGGAGCAACTACGACCTGTCAAATTACAATAAACCAATTATTACTATGAAACCTAAAAATACATAATGAAAACACAATATAAACATTACAAGTCTCACTTAGAACAGTATTAATTATATAAACAATTCCCTTCAGAAATTCACAATATTACGGGAAAATTGTATCAACACAGCTCTCGGGAATATTTTTTGAGGTTCCGCCGTTGTCGCTCGATAGCGCTAGTGTAGCACCAGACTAGCTGCACTGCCTGTACCTGTGTCTCTGTTTAGTCTGCATCACATCTATGGCGAAGAATGTCATGTTTACAAACGGCGACGGTAAATATTCCAAAACAACAAATGGAATATAAGGTATGTAATTAAAGTCTGGATACGTGGAGACGTTTGAAATATAACTGCTGAGTATTATATATGTTAAATCTTGATAACTTGCAATGACTGAACTGTTTCTAACGTCGTCAAATTACGTCGTTCACTGACGCAGTCGGTACAATGCCACTGTCAATATTCACTATATTATGGTCGACGATCTGCATAGTCCTGGTAAACTGTACAATTGTAGAATCTTCACAACATTGCGTGAAAGGAAGTGCGGGCCCAGCACAATAGTATTACAATATTTTAATGTTAATAGTAAATTATATTTCTCTTTTGACACTTCAATATATTTGTTATGTGTGTGAACTTAAATTAATGTATAATGTTAATTTTGGTAATTTTAATCCCAACCTGAGTTTAAATAAGTATATAATTTATTTTTCAAAAAAAGTATAAAAAAATCTAAATGTTATATGCTAGGAAATCTTTCACATATTTAATGTAATTTCTTTAAACTTTGATATCAATTCAGAAGTGGTCATGTGTGAGACCTACTTCTTCTAAGCATAACATAGTTAAACCTCTTAGCCTGAGAGGCAGTTATAAAACCACCGCTATAGGGATAATTCTTTCTTGCTCCCTTAGCTTCTGAAGCGATAAGACATACAGCAGATTCCAAGTATGGCTTGGTGCCATATCTGCCACCATTCTATTTGATAGGACACCAAAGGGAGGGTGTCTAGGCTTATTGTAACAAGTTTTGGCACCGTTTTATGAAGAGGCAAGAAAATAATAGATTTAGTCAGATATTTGTTTGAGTGGGCAGTAAGACATAGTGGGATGTTACTGTAAGCCAAGCAACTTTTAATTTTAAGTCAGTAAGTATTCAGGCAGTATATTATGCCTTGTAGTGTGTTGGTAAAACTGTGAGAATTCTACTTTCTTTTAATATATTAATTCACCTAAATACTTTAAATGTTTCATAACTTTGCTGATCATAATCATCTTAATGAAAATATTAGTGTTGAAGTTCAGCTATAAATGTAAATTGCAATATTTTTTTTTGTGTAGAAGCCATACTCACGAGGTTTGAGAAAGAGAGTTTTGTGTATCTCCGACTGAGAAGCTAGACAATTTAAAAACTGAACTTGAAATGAATACTGATACTTATTTTCGTAAACGTCAGAACCTACTAGAAAATTTAAATATTGCTAAAATATGTATGTATTATTTGAGTGAGAGATTTTTAGTGGTCTTTGTAATGTCAAAGTTGGAAAGCATCTTATGAATAATTCGTATTGTGTTTCATATTCATCGAACGTAATTTTTTAAATAAATCATAATTCTGTGTTAAAGGTCCCTTAAATATTCCTCATTAATACATATGACATGTATAATTTATTTTTCTTTTCTCTTCAAAGAGTGTTTTCTAATGTGTGGTGCTTGTATAGTTAGGAGTTCAACAGTCAAACACATTTATATGCATACTAACGTTAAAGTAGAGTTCTAAAATTTTATGAGAGAAGAAAGAATGCTTTGAACTTGACACATTTCATTTGAGCCCATTTGTCATATAAACTTCACATTCGGCCGCAGATTTATTTATACCTTTTTGCAGTCAAGTAGGTACATTTCTTACCTTGCACTGCTTGAGGCCATACTTTATTTAATATTTATGTTACTGTTTATTGTTCTTCACTTTGTATTTGTTTTTTATGCACATGTTTGTAAACGAACAACAGCCATATGCTGACATCACCATTTTCTTGCCCTTGATAAATATATGTTTATTGTAACATATTTTTGTTAACTGACTTTTTTTATGTATTCTAATAAATTTATTGATGTAAATTATTTTGCATAAAGTATTGCCGGCATCATGCGGAATAGCTGGGGAATTTTCGCATCACATAATTATTTTTGGTACACCCTTACAGCAAAGTTTCAGGCAGCATTTTGGCCTCCCTGCTTAACAGCCCACCTAGCTCCTCAAGTTCAGTTCCACCACCAGCTTGGGAGGCCACCTGCTCTGCTCAACCCCGTAATATATTTGTGTAAAAGAGGGCCTTCAGCCCAGCTTCTTCAGTCGTCAGGGAATCGGTTTAGCCTTCGATTCTCTTTGGCGCTCACCTTCCCGAATGGTTGACATCTCATGGGGCCGTTTTTTTCCTTTCTCCAAACTGGTTGTTAATGTCCATGAAGTGCCACCAGTTCACTCTACCTTTACCTACTGTCCTACCATGCATGCTGGGGCTGAAATTTGTAAGGTGCCCCAGCCCGACACACAACAGTTTGTCACAAAAGGTTGATGTCTGTGAGGTGCCCTCTGTGTTACCTCTCCTTTTTCACCTGATGGTGAGTCCTGTACCCCATCAAACGTCTTGCACTATTCTTTCTGAGTGTCAAGAGTGTCCGGTAGCACTGCAGTGACCCTGGCTCTGTGCATGCCATTTTTGCTCCAGAGAAGGACCAATCAATTCCCACAATTCATGCAAGTTGTAGTACTGGAAATTGCAAACCCAGATGTGTTGTTATCTAAGGAGAGCTCTGTAGAAGCCACCTGTAGAGCGAAGCCCAGTTTCAGCCACTAGTGCGATCAGTTACACACTGTGAGTTGAAGTGATGTAAGAGGGTTGTACGGCCCTGTAACGACAAGGTCTTATGAACCGATAAGAGTGAAGTGAGGTAAAAGAACAACACGACATCCTTGTCCAAGCCAGGATTCGAATCCAGGACCTCTCGCACCATAGACTGGCGCCTAACCGACTGCAATACAGAGGCTAGCTTGTTAATTGAAGTGTACGATGATCATACTGTGCTGGATTTGAAGGATTTGATTCTGCGTAAAATGCTTCGTGACTTAAAGTATGACCAGCTTGTAGCTGTTTTGAGTACATATATTGCACCCACAGTCAACCCAGTTGTATGTTACAACAAATTTGTAAACAGGCCGCAACTTCCAGCTGAGAATGCAGTTAATGTACATGTCTGAATTGAAACAATTGGCTGCTGTCTTGTTTTGACAGTATTTCGACTACAATAATTTTTTCTATCAGTTTGTACATGGTTTACTAAGTGCAGAAATACAGGCAGAATTGTTTTCTGAAAAAGATCTAACAACAGCAAAGGCCCTAAAAATTGTGCATTTGCTTGAATGTTTAGTAGGTAACATTTTGGAGGTTGGGATTTCGGATGTGGATGATGTGCATAAACTTAAAGTTGTTAGATCAGGCTGGCAGTCCAATGTATCAAATAACTTAAATGCTGAGTGTAATAAGGTCACGTGTTATAGATGTGCTGAGATAGGACATATAGCCAAGCAATGTAATATTTGTAAAGATAAAAAAAGTGCCAGAGGTGTTGTAAAGTTGGACATATTTCAGAGGCCTAGAGTTGCTTCACAGTCTGGAAATGGTGAAAATGCACATTTTGTTGATAATATTAGGTCAACAGAAAAATAAGAATCTATTAAGGTGCAGCCTATTATGGAAATTGGCTTTCTGTTAGGTCATACAATAGTTAAAATGATGCCTTGATTAAAGATGAAAATTTGGTTTTATAGTCTGATCAAATAGCAGTTCAGCATAAAAAACCATATTCAATATTGATAGAGGTTAACAATGTGTCTATTCAATTAGAAATAGACTCTGGTTATGCTAGAATTTTGGTGAATTTGGACACCTAAATTTGTAAGTTTGCAAGTATAGCAAATTTCCCAGTTATGCGTCAGGCACCAGTTGAACTTAAAACATTAACTACACAATCTGTAACTATGATTTGAGAATTTCAAGCGGTTGTTAACTACAAAGGAGTTATTCACATTTATCTCCTTTTTGCTTGTAGATGGAATGGGACAAAATCTTCTTGGTCACAACTGGTTTGATTACTTAAATATTTCTATTCAGGCAGTATACAGGGTTCGTACGGTCCTTAGAAGTCCTTAAAAAGTCCTTAATTGTTAGCTTTGATTTTAAGGGCCCTTAAAAGTCCTTATTTATCAGTTGGTCCTTAAAATCCTTAATTTTGCAACTTTTTGTAGGGAAACTGTATACCTTTTTATGATTTTTCCGGAAACTTATAAAATTCTACGTCTTTTAGACGTCCACGATTAGATACACGTTTTTTGTGAAGTCAGAAATAGCAAAAAACTGTTTGGCTCAGTTCTACCAATGTTAAACTGCATTTCTAATCATGTTTCATACGAATAACAGGTACTAATGGTCGTAAAATAAGTTTTTAGTGGTAATTCAACAGTTGGTCACAATGAGTAAGTCATATGAACCAATGAGAAAATTATAGTTGAAAGCCAATCAGTGATTTTCTTCAATAGGCTTGTAAATGGCGTAGTGCACGTCTGATTTGTTTGGAATTCTGCAGACGGAGTCAATAGATTCTTCGCGCATGGAAGATTTTGAGTTTGACAATGATACATTATACTGCAGTTCTTTTATTACGAATCATGTATATGAACAGTGTTATCCCGTGTCAAAGTCTGAAGTTAGAAACACGTGGCGTGTGTTTGAGAGGATGCCTAACCTATTCATACAAACAACATAACGTATTTGGAGAAAAATACGTCTGTGAAGTGCACATAAAGGAATTTCGCTCTGAGTGAAATTCATGTTCATTATAATTAGTGAAGTTTGTGAGTTGTAAACGTACTTACGCATTTAATAAAATGTTATAACATGGTGTTACCAACTGTATCTTAGCTTATTTAAAACAAACATTAAATTCTGAATTTTGCAGTGAACTTATTTTCCGTTAGCAGCATTACTGGTGGAAAATATTCAGGTTTTTTTTTTTTTTTTTTTTGCCTGGCCTATTTCATAACATAATTGTAGGTTGTGTGTGTCAATTAAGTTAGAAAGTTTTGTGAGCAGGAACAAAAAATAGGGCTATGATTGTATTATAAACGTTACAGGAACGCCTGTGATACTAATTTTAACGGAAATACAGCAGCAAAAGTTTTTCAGCCTTAAAAAAGTCCTTAAAAATATTTTAGTAAGTACTTAGAAGTCCTTATTTTTCATTGTACCAAGGGAGTACGAACCATGGTATAGTTTCAGTCTCCAGATAAACCTCATGCTGATATATCTGGGATGAATTTCTTACAAATTATTAAAAAAACTTCAGGTTGTCTCAGGCATTGACACAAGTTTGTTACAAGGGCCCCAGTACATCTAGAGAGGGATCATATAGTTACTTCTGTTTATCAGTGAGCTTGAGCCGTTACATTTTCACATCTAGAATGGAGAAGGATATTGACACCAATGTGGGAAGAGGTGTGTTGGTTATGGTAAATTATGCTGGCCATTGGGTAACTGCTATTGTTCCAGTACTAATATGCAATGGAACATGGAGGCAATGTGTTGATTACGAGGGTACAAATAACTGTGTACTTTCTGCTGATACATCTAGATCACCTACTATTAATCAGATGCTTTCAGAAATGGCAGGTCATAGTTTCTATGGAACTCTTTACTTAGAGGAGGCTTATACTCAAGACTCCAGTAGATGAGGAAACATCTCAAATATTAAAGGTGAATTCTGTACAAGGTTTGCATAATGTTACTCATTTACCTTTTGCTATTAAAGTGGCATCATCTGCATTTCAACGGGCGGTGGATGGTTTGTTTGTTGGAACCAGTCAAAGGATGGTATTGCTTACCAAGACATGTATGTTAAAGGTGCTACATTGGTAGAATATCAAACCAGGATGAAAAATATTTTACAAGTCCTATATTGGGTTGAAGGTTAATTCCAAAAAAATAGATTAAAGCCCTGGGATTTAAACTTGATGCCAAGGGTACTTACACTTCAATGCTCCTAGTCCACAAACCAAACAAAAACTTCAATCGTTATTGGGTAAGGTAAGGTAAGTGGGCTTTACAGCTCATCCTTATTGAGGTCATTAGAGACTGTTAAACACAATTTCAGATAATGACAAGAGCTGGGAGAGGAGAGGGCCATGGCCTTTGTTAAGGAACCATCCCAGCATTCGCCTGGAGAATTTTCTGGAAACCATTGAAAACCGAAATCAGGATGGCCAGTGCCGGGGATTGAACTTTATTTCTTCCTGAATGCAAGTCCAATTTGTTACCGCTGCTTCACCTCATTCAGTTTATCTTTATTGGGCGTGATCTTGTGTCATAGTTGGTAAAGATCAGTTTACCATATTGGAACCCTTGCATCACTTGTTTTATTCCAATGCTCCATGGATTTGGAACATTGAGCATGAAGAGGCATTGCAAACAGTAAAGGATATGCAACAGGTTTTGGTCCATTATAATCCTGATCTACCTTTGGTGGTTACAGATGACCAGTGGGAGTTGGTGCAGTTCGAGTTGGTGCAGTTCTAGCTCATATGGTACCATGTGACCAATCAGGTAAAATGCAAGATGTTCCAGTTACTTATGCATCACAAGCACCTTTGAAAGCAGAAAGTTCCTATTTACAACTGGATCAAGAGGGTCTGACAATTATTTTCATGTTTTAAGAAGTCTCCATGGCAGGCATTTCACAATCTTACAATTATTTGCTAATCAGAAACCATTACCGAGTTATTTGGTCCTGGTAAAGTGACACCAGTACATTTATTTCCATGAATGTTGAGATGGACTTTAATTTTCAGACTGTTAAATACAACTTCAGATAATGACAAGAGCTGGGAGAGGAGAGGGCCATGGCCATGGCCAGGTAAATCAATGAAACATGCAGTCTGTTTGAGTAGAATTCCTCAACAAATTCCCAGTTTTCTAGGACCAACAGTGGCTAGGGCCATACACATTTACTATCATCAAGAGTCATTGTAAAGGCTACAGATAGTGATGAAATACTTATGCAAGTGAAGGGTTGCACATACAGTAAACCCCCAATCTAACGACATCGGCAATCTAACAATATAATTTCCAGGAACCCTGGAAAAATTAATATTTTAAAAATTGATCAAAGCTAAGCATGGTGCAATAGATTTGAGTAATACGTTATTGTAAAATAATTATGCATACATTAAACAATAATGTACTGCAGTTATCATAAATTAGTGACATTCAGTTGTGAAACAAAAAAAACTGTTGAAAAATGTTTGGCTGGCATATAGTTGAGGCACACGCTAGGCAAGTAGGGTGCCTGCGCAACACTGACATGTGAGATGTGATGACTAACGCTGCCTTATCTCCTCCTTACTTCTCCATGCTACCTCCTCCCTGCTATTCCTCTCTCACTCCTCCATGTGTCCTTATCTCAGCTACGCAGTTAGATACCTGACGTGACATACCATTGGTAATTTACAAACCGTTTTTTGAGGAACCATAAAATATTCAGACCGAAAAAATTAAATATTTAAGGAAAATTGTCCGTGTTGCAATGTCCTTGGTGATTACTGTGCTGTAAGAAGCGTACTGCTAAAAATAAATAACACTCCTGACTGTTCATGCCAGCCAATAATCACTCACCCCCTCCCTCCCCCAGCCAGCAAGCCAGATAGTGCTTGTGTGCGCACGCATCAACTGCAGACTGTCTGATAGTCACGTGCAACTTGCGTCCTGTCTCGCCACAGAGCAGAGCCACATGTTTGTTTATCCTCTCCCACTCGACCACTCTCTCCCATCAGCCAATGTATTTGTTTCGTGTCTTGTCTAAGCCCAGGGGGGTGAGGGTTGAAGAGACGACACTTTTTTTTCCAGCCTTCATCACAACACAGCAAAAAAAGGACCAGCATTGCACTCAGTCCATAAAATAAGGGGGAAAAAAAACAATCCAGCATTAACTATTTTTTTTTCTAGCGACAGAATTGAGCTAGGCTTGACCTTGACACCTTTATGAAATCGCTGCAGCGTAAAAACAGCCTATGACGCAAATACAACAGTCATGTCGCCATATGCGGTATGTGGGCTGATAAGGTTTTTGCTTTATGCTCGCTCGGCAGGGGAGCATTAAGAATGACTGCTGCAGCCAGCATGCCGAGAACCACTTCACCTTAATTCGCAGTATAGAGCATTCAACCGGTGCGTTGTGTATAGTTTCATGATTTTTCCAATAGGCCTACCACTTTTAGCGACGAGTAATTCAATCATTTTATATGGGCCAGTACCTTGAAAAGTCAGTTTTTAGCTCTTTTGAGTGGTTCCGAATTTGTTTTTATAATAGGCATTCTAGTTTTTCAGAGATGCTTAATAAGGACTTTTATTAGTATTGGTTGAATTCTTATAACGGCAACACGCTGTAACAGTAAAAAAAGCTGAATGGCTGTACTGAAAGGTTTTAAATCGTCGCAATATACTTTCACGTAAATAATACGAGTTCTGTTATGGTCTATGTGCTTCGCGCCAGGCAAGCAGGATGAATCATGCCAGCACTGCGAGCTGAGAGGGAGGTAAGCCAAGACCAACGGCCTGGCCTCTCCACCACTCCCCTCCCCATCCTACACAACCAGACTGAGCACGCTGCACGGCTACTCATGTCACGGCACACGGGGGATTATGGTGCACCATTTTATTTGGAAGATACCTTTCATTGTACTAAAATATAATTTCAATTAAAAACATGTTTATTTTAAGTCAGTAATTGTTCTATGTACATTAACTTCAAGAAAAAACACACTTTCAAATTTTTTTTAAAAATTTGGTGTGTGGAGGGGGGGGGGGTTAAAATTTATTACCTCTGGACTAACGACATCTGCGATCTAATGATATAATTACCTGGCACCATGCAATGTCGTTAGATCGAGGGTTTTCTATATCATGGCTGGTGAAATAAGGTACAAAATGAATTGTGTACTTTTCTAAGCGATCAGCATTGTCATTGCATTCATGAACAATTAGTGATCCCATTTTCATTACAAGATTGTATGTTGGATTTAATTAATGCAACTTTTTAAGGTGAGAATTATAGTAAGGTCATATCTAGGAGTAGCGTTTAGTGGCCAAATATTGGCACTGGTAATTACCAAGAAAGAGAAATTACGCCAAGCTTGCCAATTAGTGGCAAATACGTCTCCACGTTCAGTTGTATGGCCACGGCCTCAAGCTGAGACTTCTTGGGAAAGCGTATCTTGATTATGTAGGACCTTTAGACATTATCTATTACGTGCAATAAATTGATGTGTATTCTAAACAGCCAGTTGTGTGATTATGAGTCTGACAGCGTTTAGCCTTGTTACACAAATGCCTTACAATTTAGCAGATTATAGTAAGCAAGTAATAATTGTAACTGATAAAAGGTGGCAGTTTACTTCTGAATAATTTAATGAATTTTTCTGAAGAAATAGAATACACTAGTTATATACACTATGGCATCCCTCTTTCAATGGCTTGGCAGAAAGGACTGTACAAACTGTTAAGAAACTGATGTTAAAATTTGAAGGAACTGACATCCATGTCCATGTTGCCCGAACTTTGTGAGCAATGCAAACTCGTCCTTCACAATCTACTGGTCGAACTCCTGTAGAACATTTCGAACTCATCCTATTCAGTTGCATCCTGCATCTGACTGTAAAAGAAGTGCACCTTCAATGTCTCCTAAATGCCATGTGGGTGAACTTGCCTGGATGTTAAAACATAGTGCAGTAAAGCGTGTGTGGTTACCAAGGGTGCCAAGTACTACAATTTGTCTATATTTTATACGAATAATCATTCATTATTACAGAATTACATTAGCCCCAGAAATACTACAAAATTTTACATTTTCAATTTAAATTCAAGTGTTTACCAATATGCGTGCTTGTTATTGTTTATGTCATGTCGTCCACAGATACATCACGCTGGTTGCGGCAGCTGTTTGCATGAAGCAATAGTCGAGGCTTACCGAGTTCGCCCGAAGTGATATTATCTGTGGCCGTAGTATGAAGGCTTGGCACATGCACTAGTATTCACTTGTTGCTTCTTGCGCTGAATGCTGATCAGCCGTATTAAATTGTAAACCTAACCACAATGTCGTATTTTTTATGAAAATATGTTTATGTCAATGTTTAAATTCAACTATGAGTAGAAACATAAGAATTTTCAGAAATATCATTTAGAATATTCACAGTTGTGGACTTGTTTAAGTGCTTCAAATGTAGCTCCACAACAGATGTTTTGTGTATCGTGCAAATATGACTTCAGTAAATATGATACCAAAGATGATTGTCACCGTCATATTTACAGCAAAAAAAAAAAAAAGTCAAACGTTTTCTAATTAAAAAATTTTGAGAGAAGCAAATATATCATCGGCTTAATGCTACAGCTAGGTAGCTGGAGATATCCAACTATAACACTAAAAATTGCTTTTGTCATACTAATAGTTATTTTTTGAAATGCAAATTTGTGTTGCATCAATACTTCTAGTTAACACATTTATAAATGTATATGTATCAAAAGGAACAATCATAAGGGTAGTGTAGACATCTGCAGATAACTTAATCTTATAAAATTTAAGTTCCCAGTTCTTGCACTAAGCTGACTATATAGTGATGTAGATCCAACAACTAATGCCAAAGTTGCTGATGAATAGGTAACGTGACTCTGTATACACATTTAAGATAACACATTTATTGTGGAAAACTACAGATTTTTCACAAAATTACTACTGAAAGCTTTCATATATGGTTGGCACCTCTGCATAAAAACTCAGGTGTCAGAGCACATCACATCAAGCTGGATAATGTTACCATATTTAAGAATTTTCAGCAGATTGTGTGTGTTGTAGATTTGTCCAGGATCTCATGGAGGACATTCCTAAACCTGTTTCTCATGACAAACTACATTGTTCTTCGAGTTAAGGTGATGTTTTTGAACTGCCACAGTGGCTGCAAAAGTCAGTTGTAGAGAAGACCCCTGTTAGTGATCATGGACAGACTTTGACGCAGTTGAGAATCAATAAAATTCTGACCATCAAGATAAACATCCTTCGTTGTTAATAGAGGAGTGCCTAGTCTCAATCCAACAACTGGTACCATCTTTAGCCAGTGATAAGGTTGTGCATAATATGTGTATCGTCTTTAAGTCGGGGAGACAACTCTGAACTCTTGTTGAATGGAACCGCTTACCACCTTTGTCATCTTTCAGAGGTTTCCAGACCTTTCTCGGCCAACGGTTCATCGAGGGACATCATGTCAACTACTGTAATTCCTACTATTACAAGATCTAGGCAAATATCCCAACCTCCTCTACTATATGAATGAGTGGAATATTACAAATTAGAATCTGTTGTATTGGATAAACAGTTGATGAAATTTAAAAAAAAATTTTATATTTTGATGACAGTTTTGTATGTTACATATTATTCATCATGTTAGTGTTCATTATTATTACATTGCTTTTTTATAAATAGAGGGAATATATAGAGGGAAGGAGCGTTGTGGATCTGATGTACTGCTTATGTTGGTATCTGATGAGTGTGGCATTCAGTCTTAGCATGAATCAAATGCTGCACACATGTCTAGTGATCATGTGTACCTGCATACATAAAATACTTGTTAAAGTAAAAATCAGGACTTCAAAATTGTTACTAATATTTCAGTAATTGTTTTTGTGTTTTTGCACAATTAACTTAAAATAAGCAAACGCAAAAGGTGACTTAGCCCTAGGATAATCTTGTTAGAGACTTTACCTAGTTTTAAGGCTAGAACCAGAACTTGTGTAGGTGGGTCGTCGTATCACTGCACTTCACTACTTTATTCACATAGTTTGCCCCTTCAATCATTAATGCTCGCCCTCCCTATGTTTGTACCTATTTATCATGATTTTTTGTGAACATTGGAGTTAGAGGAGGTATGACCACCATTGCTGTTATATGAAGTTACTAAGTACTTATTTTACAATAGGGTTCATAAAGATAGTGTATATTTTAAATTCCATGTCAGGCATGAATTATTGAATGGTGTTATAAATCTCTTCAAAAATTGTGTTGGATTGATTTAGAAACTCAGGGGTTTGTACCAAGTTTTTGTCTGATGCCAATACAAAATGATGCCTCTGGTCAGTCAATGGCAGATGAATCTCCAGATTTGGCAAAGAAGCTCTCAACCTCGAGTCGTTCAGTGCCCCAACTTGTGTATGACATTCCTCCTGAAGCAGATAGCCCTCCATCTTATGACACAGTGGTGTCGGAAGATATTGATGAAACAACAGGGCATTTGTACGAAGAAGTGAAGAATGATGAGGTAAGATATCACACCTAAAATAAGTTGGAGTAAAACCAAATGATACATCCTTTAATCACTATTCATGCTAGAATTGTGTAAAGAAAGTAAGGAATTAATTTAATACTATATATTATATGTAGTATTTGTGGTATACATCACATGTTTAGCATCACATTCTTTAATATTTATGTATGTGTTATTAACTTTTAAACACAACCCTAGTTATTATGAGAAATTGAGCCTATTTGATTTTCCTGTGCAACAGTTTACAGCATCACAGGAATACATTTAGTCCAGGCATTATAGCAAAAAATGAGTACAGTAAGGGTTATGTTATTGTTACTAGATTTTTTTGGTAAGACAGTCGTAATCACTGGACTTTAATGCAACATCAGAAGGAAGGGATATATATTTTAAGTGTAATGTTTAGAAGCAACAAGTGTATTTGTAGAAATAAAACAGCAGTAAGTAAAACGTACAGAACATTGTAAGGTTACTGTAAACTTTCCTGTACCACACGGAATGTTTTTCAGAATTATCTCTGTTGAACATGGGGTATGCATGGCAACATGGCGACAATCTGCACACAGGCAGTGCAGGAAAGCAAAGCCCAGGGGAAGACATGATAACATAGTACGTGGTTTGTCTGCCGTGGTAGCACCCATGTTCACATGCATAGACACATAGCACAAACAATGCCTAGCAAAGACACAGTCACATTATCTGAGAATGTCTCTGCTGATTCATATTTTATGTGGAGGAAGTTATCACTGCTCCTCATTAGACACATTCACTAAGCGAACATAAAGTAAATAACTGTGCCTAGACAACAGTTAAACGTTCCACATACAATATCAATTATGGGCTTGCTGTGTCATTTTGTTACTAAAAAAATTAGCTTGTTGCACAAGTCACGCAGAGTATTTCCTAGGTAAGTGTACGCTACAGATTCATTGGTTGCACAAGGGGTGAGTTTTGAGAGGGCAAGTAAACAACTTTCAAGTCAGAATGAAAGTAGTCTAATTCTTCTGGGTGGCTAGGTGCATTATAAAAAAGAAGCAGCACTTTAAATGGAATTTCGTTCTTTGTGCAATACTCCGTTGCCTCTGGATCAAAATTGTTATTGAACCTATTTCAAAACAGTGCGCGCTTAACCTAGGTTTCAATGTTAGATTTCCAGACTACGGGCAGCTTACGCAGGTCATTTTTCTTAAACACCTGCAGGTTTTGGGAATGATAAACTGCAGGTGGTTTTAGTTTCAAGGTTCCGCACATCAAACAACCAACCATAACAGTGATACGTTCTTTTGTGACCTTGAATCCAGGGATAGTATTTTCTTCCTTTGAAGTAAATGTCAGTTCTGTTATTCACTTCCAAAACAGAAATTTCAGATACATTAAATATTTGCTCAGACAAAATATTCCCATATCAAGATTATTTCTGCCAGGAGTTCAGAAAATTCATTTACTGCGCCTGCATCTGCACCTGCTGCCTCACCTGTGATCTTGACGTGAAAATTCAATTGCTTCTTGAATTACAGTTATCAGTGCTATAGCTTTAACTGATCTTTCCTTGTCTGTTTTCCCAGGTTTCCCAGCAAATCCTTTTGCAGTGACCTAGTCTTTTCTTGGATAATCAGTGAACTCACTGTAATTCAGTGAGACATTTAGTAGTTGTTGTGCTTTTCAGTACTAACACACTTTTCATGCTTTTGATGATACAATTTGTATTGTTCATGATGGTATTGATTCAAAACAGGGCAATTAGTTTCACGAACAATTGTTAAGAGGCTGTTTCATTGTTTCAAATGCATGTATGCAACCCGCATTAACCCCATATATATCAATGCTGATATTACTATTGCCATAGCAATAAGAGTATTACATGTATCAGCATTATCTTTGCGCATTCTCAAAGACTTGGTTGTTCTTATTTTCACTATACCCTGCAAAATCATGTATATGTATAACAAACAGTTACGTTAGCAACGTGATACAAAAAACTTTTTTGTAAAATTTGTAATTAACCATTTTTTACAATTGACTTTGGTGGACGCAGCGAAAATGAGAATAACTGTGTCTGTGATAAAACGCGAAGATTATATTAATATGTGTAATACTCTTATAGCTATAGCGATAGTAATATTAGCCTTGATTTATATGGGGTTAATGTGGGTTGCATACATGTGCCTGAAACACTGAAACGGCCTCTTAAAAGTGTTTTACCATTTTATTTACTGTTATTTATTATATGTATATTTTCTATTTTGTTTTACAATTTTGTTTTTTGCAATTATTTTTTACTTTTCAGTGCAATTGCAGATATCTTTTTTTTTAACTGAGCAAGGTGGTGCAACTGTAACACGTCGGACTCACATTTGGGATGACCCCGGCTCCAGACATCCTGATTTCGGTTTTCCATGGTGCTCTGAAAATTGCTGTAGGCGAATCGAATGTGGAATGGTTCCTCAACAAAAGCTGACTCCTCCTGATGCATGTTGTATCAAGTTGTGTGTCACAGTCTGTAATCACCTCGCTGTCATTCATTGTCACGCTTTGATAACATTTTACTGGGGACTAAACAATAGCGGCAGAAACAATACTGTTGTCTTACACCCTACAAACACTTCTGCTCCAAGTGAGATAACTCGCATCTGTTTGCAGCTGCTGAGGTGAAGGAAGCATAGTGTAACGCGACCCGCCCTCGGGCCGCGCTTCCCTCTCCGCCAAGGGTTTTCCTAGGGTTCGTTTTTCTTCTAAGCGGAGTTAATTGCAAGTTTGTTCGAGGGATTTTCACCAAATAAAAATATGTTCTGTTGCTTCTGTACACTGGCGTTTCCACGAACCTCAACTACCAGCCCACCTTTTATTGTTTAACTTCCACAATTACAACAGGGGATTTGAACAACATTCACAAAGGCTCCGGCGTACCAGTGGGCAAAGTTCCAGATACATCTAATACTACATAAGCTCGTGTTAGGGTGCGGTCAGTCCCGGATGCGTGCGGATCGCTGACTCTGGTTTTTGCGGCCTCCGCTTGCTAGTATGTTTTAAAGTCTCTCTCTCCAACAACTATATTCCAGGAGGAAACCAAAAAGTTCAAATTACACTACTGGTGCACTCAACGTGCCCACAGTTCTCAGAGTCAAACAAGAATTAAAGAAAATGACCGGCCCTTGCGGCATCGCCGTTCGGCAGCCCCAGAAAACGCACCCGCCGACGTCCCGAGCCATAACCCTTCTATTTCTCGCCCTCGGCCAGCTTACCTCGCACCTGGCCTGCCGCACCCTGACGGAATTCCTCCGCCTTACAAAATGGGGTACAGTTTATGCTTGCTTGTTTGCTCAAATTTTGATGCTAACCAACAGGATTTGCTCGCACCTGCTTAAACGGTATTATAATCACCCAGTTCATTATTTAAGATTTAGACAAATACACAGGACAATTTTTAAACAAATAACAAGTGGATTAGGGCACAAGAATATAATTCCCCTGGCAGCCACACTTCCCCAGTCAGTTCTCAGAACAGTGCGCATCACAGGCCACACCACCTCACAACCAATCACAACACTGGATCCTGAAAGTTACCATTTATGGCAAGGATTCCTAGAACTGCCTGAGCGGGACTGGCACCACCAAGTTGCATCCCTTGCCAGCATATATCTAACTAAGAAGCATAAAATCTAACAAGAATTACATTATTCAAAGTATCTCAACATTGGTGGCTTATTCGACAAATTGCCATAACATGAAAGTTCCTTGACATTATCTCCTGATGAATTTGGTACTAAACAAGCTGACAAAAATACCACATCTAACTGACTGCCTTCCAGCAATCTACAGGGTGTATATTAATTCATGATACAACGCTTGAGGGCAGGTAGTACGAGCCAAAACAAGCACTTTTTAACTATAAACCCGTAGGCGGAAATGTACCGTCTTCGTAGGGGAGCGCAATGAAAACTCAGCTTAGGCAACCCCGCCGCACACCACCTGCTGACACGCTGTAGAGTGGAGTGTGCGCAGCAAGGTTC